>JAMKCH010031830.1:0-35011 GCA_023653785.1 Ophioderma brevispina | reverse complement strand
CTCATGTCTCCTCTTTTCTTTATTTCCATATCTAATATCTCAAATTTTCTATTATTTCATATCTGCAGTTTCCCATGGATCCATGGAGTATTCGTGTGCACCATGGGAAAATATTGGTCCGGAAATATATTTATGAACGTACGTATATTCCTGTTATAAACACATCAAAAAAGTACTCCTACCACCCCTTACATTGTCTGACATCAAACGATACCTTGTATTATTATCATTTTGGGATATAATTGGAGGCAGTTTTTATTTACCGGCGTATTTGGACACCTCATTTGTGGCGATCCGATTGAGTTTTGTTGACCGAACCCCCCCCGGATTTTTACGTTGCAGTAACCCTTAGTGAAGAGAATTAGCCATAAAGAGCGCAAAGACGCGGATGCACTGATTCCATTGGTAACCAGTACAAACAAATTTTGGTGTTATAGTCATTCCGTTGGGATCCGTTCGTCCCCCTGGGAATTTTGGACCTATTTCATCATCAGAGAGGGAAAATGAAATGATTCGAATGCACGGCCCACACCGGCTTAAAAAAATTTTGGAGGACACTCGGGTCATATAACTCACTCACCTGCCACGAAGACATTGCATTCGTTGGAACGCACAATAGGGTTTTTCAGTCATGCCTTAACATTCCTCACAATACATGATTAACAGAAGTCCCTGCGTCTCATTTGATTTTTCACCTCCGCAAAATGGTACGGGGTCACATATTTAGATGAATCGAGTAAACACATCCATTTTGAACGCGCGCAATGGATGACATTTAGAGTTGAATGAGCAAATCTCCACGACTTTTCTGATACTTAAAGAGACCTGGCCATTGAATATGCGGCCCTCCAATTTTTCAGCTTGATATTTTTGCATATGTTTAAAGCTTTATATGCATTGCCTCACCAGAAATGATTAAAGGCGCGTTGTTTCGATCGGGTATTTGAGGCCTGATTTACCCGAAGTGATCGATTTGAATAATCAGATGACCATTTTAATTGTTCCATAAAGGAATGACCCTTTACTAGTTAAGATGACGGATGGCCATTTAAAATGGTGGAAGTAATGCCCTTTAATTGTATTAATGGCCCTTTAAAGGTAACTTAAAGACTGGTCCTATAATTGGTAAATGAAGGGTATGACGCTATAATTGTTAATTGCAGTAACCGCCCTTTATGATGAAATGGCCCTTTAATTGGTAAATTAAGGAAGGTCCTTTATAGGGTAAATAAATGGCCCCTTTAAAAATTGGTAAACGAATGGCCCTTTCATTGTGATGAAATGATATGGCCCTTTAATTGATAAATGAGGAAAGGTCGTCTTGAATAGGTAAGTGAATAGTGCTTTAAAATTTTGTCCCTTTAAAAGGTAAATGAAGGACGGGCCCTTTAATTGGTAAATTGAAGGATTAACCCTTTAAATTGGTAAACGAAGGAATAGCCCTTTAATTGTAATGATGGAATTGTCCATTTAATTGCTAATGAAATGAATACCCCTTAAATGTAAATGAGGAATACCGTTAATTGGTTTAAGCAGTATAAGCCCTTTAATTTGTAATGATGAAATGTGGAATGCTTATTTAATTGGTAATGACTCAATTGGTAAAGGAATGGCTCTTTAATGAATACTTAAGGAATAACCCTTTAATTTTTGTAATGAATGAAATGGCCCTTTAATTGATCAAGGAAGGGAATGCCTTCATGGGTAATGAAGGAACAACCATTTAATTGATAAATTAAGGAAATAACCCCTTTAATTTGTAAATATGATGGCCCTTTAATTGATGCACTGAAGGGAACATGCTTTAATTGGTAAATTTAGGAATAGCCTTTTACTTGGTAAATAATGATTGGTAAATGATAGAACGCCCCTTTAAAAAGTTAAATCAAGTATTGTCCCCCAACCCTTATCAGACTCAGGGATGACCCCTGGAGGAATGGATTACATTGTTAGTAGGGGCATCCCCCTACAATATGCCTCAGTTTGGCTACTCTAATCTAGAAAAAAAGAGAGGTCCCAAATTAACTTTTTTTCATGTTTACGTTTTATTTATCGGTCAAACCCAAGGGGAACCTGGGGGAATGAATTATTTGGTTATGTAGGGGTTGTGCTTCCTCAATCGGTATACCTAATTTGGCTACTCTAGCTCACTAGAAAAAGGGTTGACCTTAACAAGTTTACAAGATTGACCGTTTTACGTTTCTTCTCACCCTTTGTCAGAACCCAGGAATACCAGGTGATGAATATATGGTTAGGGGGCTTGTGCCCTCTACAACACGCCCAAGTTTGACTTACTCTAGCTCATCGAGGAAAAGGATATGGGGCAGAATGTTGTCCTTTTTTGTACAGTTGTGGACCCAGACATCCTCCAGACACCATTCGGCATCCTGTCATTTCATAGCCGATTAACTGCGCAATCCGTCCAAAAAATCAATATTTTCGTCACAAAGTTTCCCTTTTACTTATAAAGCAATGACAACTTCTAAATTGGGACTATCTTGGCCGCCACTGTTCGGAGGCCCATAGACAATTTTTTTTCCATAAAGCGCCAACCAGCAGAACTCCCTGTAGCGTACTCCTTCATGTCGATATGCATTATGGCCACAACTTAATGTATCTGAAAACATTTGATATCAATGTAATTTTTTTCAGCCTCGCTCGCCATGCTGGTAAATTGATGTCGATGTCCGAAAGCAATCTCTTATAGCTCTACTTGCCGTGTGTTTTTTTTTTTTTTTTTTTTTTAGCTTCGTCATGTGATGACAGGGGGGGTGAACATGTAAACTGCACGGTGTGATCATCAACTTCTGGTGTGTGGTGGGAACTTTCGACCGTATGTACTTCCCGTTTTAGGTCCGGCCTGTGGCTTTGCGAGGGAGAAAAGTTATGCTATACTAGATTCATTATTTTTAGATCTTGTAACATGATATTTTGTATTTTACAGTAAAGTCTCAGTGTATACTCTGACTGGTGTACTATGCTGATTCTGTTCTCACACGATTCTCTCTGGTCCCTGAAGGTCTTCCACCAATTCATTTAATCAGCCAGGCATCCATTGTTACAGACTTTTTTTAACCGCTTCTTTGATCGCGAGACCCTCACCACCCACTCTTCAAAGGAATATACGAATATTCCCTTAAATAGTGAATTCGATGTTTATTGCATTGTGTGTATGGATTAAGAATATAGAATAAGGTTACAGAATTCTATTTCCCATTGAAAAAGTCTTAATTTAAAAAGCCACTTTCCACGAGTTCTTCAAATGGCAACCAAAATCGCGCCCCTATTTTTCATCAAAGTCAATTTTTTGCACTGGTATTGTATTTTGACATTGTTGTAGTAAAGACGCATTGGAAGTGGCTAAGCGTAACCCGCCGTATTTGAACACGAATGGGTGATTTCTAGACTTCGTTTACTAATAAGTCGTAAATAACTCTAAGACAGATTGACAATGCTTAATTTTCTGTTTTTCACAAAGAAAAATTATGATGTTGATATACCGAACACTAGCAACTTATCAAAAAAATGGGCCATTCATTTTGGAACTTTGAAAAAAGTGGACATTGGTTTGTGGGCTTCAATCGACCTGATATTTTTAGAGTAAGAAAATTTAAAAATCAAATGTAAAATCGGCCGTAATGCAGTAATAAAAACACAAGTGTATAGTGTGGGTCATTTGGAGCAATTTCCGTGACCGGGAGAGCAGAGCATCATTTTTCAGTGGATTGGTCTTCCATGAAGGTCAATGAACAAAATTTAGCGGGGGTGCCCCCTCGTGAAAGTGTGGGCGGAAGGAATCCCAGGAGGGGGGAGGAAGGAAATTCATAATACAGGGGTCAAAAATGAAAGAAAATGCTTGGACTGCTGTAAAAAGGGTAACCAAAGTTTTCGTCTTGGTAAAAGGATTTTAAAAAAGGTAAGAGTTTGTACACTTACAACTTATGGTTATGGAGATCTATTACCACAAAAAATCGTTCAAATGTCAAAGGTCATCACGCAGTTTTAAATCTAAAATATTGCTCTGATTTCTTCAAAAAAATTGGGCTCAAAGGTTCATCTTTGCCTCAGGGTGAGACGCACAAAAACATTTTTGGACACCCCGTCTAAATTTTTTTTAAATTCGGAGATCAATAGAGGTCAGGGGGGGTTAGGTGACCTTGTTTGTATTTAATCTGAGTAAACAAATACAAATGAGTTCTGTCAACTACTTTGCTGCAATCCTGTGAAGGTTCAATTTGAGACATTTTGAAGAAAATCGGTGCAATATTAAGGATTTAACATGTGGTGAGGGACCTTTGGAATTTGATGAAATTTGTCTTATAACTCGGTAACCATACCTTGTATGTAGACAAATATACCTTTTTATAATACGGGTAACAAAAGGAACACTTTTGGTTACCTTTTACAGCAATCTAGCATTTTTCATATTTGACCCCTGTATTATCATGTCCCCATCATGGATTCCGGCCCACACTTATCGAGGGGCCCCCCGGCTAAATTTGTTCATTACCTTCATAGAAGACAATCCATTGAGAAATGATGCTCTGCTCTCCCCGGTCACGGATTATGCCCCCCAAATTGCCAAATGTAGGTTTTAACCGTGTATGGTTAGGTCTAAAAAATATCGCATTGCAACACCACCTGATTCCAATATGGTGGGTTCATATAGCGAGGCGGCATAGCAAACCTATCGTGCATTTGTGATAAAGCAGAAATTTGGTACAGATGGAGAGAAAGAAAAAAGTAGTTACGGAACAGATCATGATCATGAGCCCTCGCAAATTTACATCCCTGTCGGCAATTTTCAAAGATGCCGCCCAAAATGACCTTTTAGCATAATATTTTGCCCAATATTTAAAAACCTGCCTTTTACATTTGCCTTAGTATAGAATCTGCTACATGCATGATTCAATGTTTATCCAATCACATGCCAGTGTAATATGTGTCCCTGTCGGCCGTTTTCCAAGAGTGGCCGCCAAAAGACCATTTTAGGCATATTGTGATAATATTTCAACACCTGTCGTTATTATGCCTTACTAGGCATAAGAATATGGATAAATACATGGTTACAATGTTTGTCCAAACACAGGGCCATTCTAATATGTGTCACTGTCGGCCATTTTCCAAGATGCCCGCCAAAATGACCATTGGTAGGCATATTTTTGCTAATAATTCAACACCGACCTTTTACTTATACTATACTAGTCATAAAATATACTACTAAATGACATGTTACAGATGGGCCAATCACAGGCCATTGCAGTTGTCCAAACGTCGGCAATTTCCAAGATGGCCCGACCCAAAAATGATATTTTAGGCACCTATTTTGCTAATATATCAACCTCTGCAGGTTTACTTATGTCTATTAAAGGCATAAAAATATGTAAACTGCAGTTACAATGTTGTCCAAATCACACATTGCAATATGTGTCCCTGTCGGTCATTTTCTAAGAAGCCGCCGCGACGTCGAAATGACCATTGTAGACAAATTTGCTAATATAGCAAAACCCACCTTTTACTACTCTAATACTAGCATAAAAACCTGCTAGATTCAAATCGGTACATCGATGCTAATATTTTAATTAAGGTCACCTGTATTTCAGTGATATAAAGGCGTGTGTAGTAATTTTGAATAAGACTTTGCCATTTTGCAAATCGTAATTTCAAAATGTGCTTGATCAGTCATAAACATCATATTTGTAGGTGCACAAAGCTCATTACGTGATTGATGAATCTCAAACTAGTTATCCCAGAAACAAGAAATATCCAGGGGCTATTCAAGTATTGCATTTGGTAATATTACAGAATTACTGATCACTGAATGTTTCTTAAAACAAATTAAGGAAAATCCTCACTCGGCCTTCATGGATACCAATTAAAGCATCTCTGCTATTTGCCGGGAATTGTAGTGACGTTCATCAACATAATCACCTGAATATTGTGTAAAACTCGTAATCACTTTACAAGTCAGGATAATTTGGTACCATCGAGAATCTAGACCCAATTAATGAATAAAACATAGCTACTGTATTCACCCTGGCATTTCTTTTGTATTTAGTTTATTAAGTGAGGTCTTAGGAGATTTTCATGCTTTGTATTGGATCTATGATCTACCAGGGGTATCAACAAAATCTTCCGGTTCAACGGCTAGTCACAGTGCAGTTCTGGATCTATGTAGAATTGTACTAGCTAATACACACAACATCAGGCTACAGTTTGGACGAGTATTGCTATGGCTATGATGTGTAGCAGGGGCTACAATTGCAACATCATGTTGCTATCAGCCTCTTTGTGATGAGAATGAGAGAGGGGAGGGACGTATCCTCCAAAGGATTGGAGTTGCTCAGACACATTCACCATCAGTGATAACAAGTAATCTGTTTGTTGTTTAGATCTGGGAGCCCTTTCCCTGTAAATCAAAATGGAAGGGATCTGCCTCGTGATTTGCGAAAAGTGGAACTGATCATCAAAACTAGAGCAGAGTTGTTCAAAAAGTCTCAGATTGTGCCTCGTGGAATTCAATTCCAATGATTCATTATGCAGACCTCTATGAAGGACATAATAAACAAATTGTTTTCTCCCATCTGTTTCTTGGCCATTTCCACTGATTTGTTTGTATACATAGTGGCTGTCAAAGGCGATTATGGTGGTTGTCCTGAATCAGGGTTTCACTGGATCCAAGATCACATCCAGGAGTGCTTTATCATTGCTACTGCGTGGAGAACTTGACACATCTTGTTTATGGAATTATGGATACAAAACACATTCTTTAAAGTCAAATCAGGTTTGCTGTGGCGAACTAATGATAATCAATACTATTTTCAGACTGTTGTATATATGTCAACTTTTGACATGTAATACATTATCCGAAGCAGATAGAGGCCTATTGACCACTACACTTCCACGAGGCAAAAGAATGTGAATTAAAGAACTGTGGAAAATTCCTGTTAAAGTGAACCATGCTATAATCAATAAAACATGGTTACTGAGTTATCCACTTTCATTCGTGGTAACAAGGTATCCCCGATGACTTGTGGATACGCAAAGAAGAAAGAAGAATTTGTTTGATAGTTTTTGGCAAATGATGTTGGCATAGGATATTTAAGAAATAACAGGCCACACATGCGAGTTTTAAACCAGCAGACTTTGCATAACACATTAAATTTTCTATTTGTGTTCAACTCAAAAAGTATCATCTTGATTATAGCAAAAGTATAATTTTAAAAGCGAGGCCAAAGAAAGCTCACTTACATACATAGCATTTTAATTGACTGTAAACAGGTGGGATCCTTGAAATATACAGGTGAAACAAAATTTCATAGCAATTCACAACTAAATCTCAAGAATGAAATGTATTCAATTTAAACTTCCAATTACAGATCATTTTATTTGGGACTATAGACAACATTGAAACTATCAAGTGATGTACAACTGTAATTAACAAGTGGTTGGAACCGTTTTAGTACAGTGTGATCCCAAATTTGTCAAACAAAAGTTCAGAGGTAATTCAGCCACCCATTTTGTTAACCTACCTCAAAAAACAAACAAATAACTGATATTTGAATTCCTCTTCAAACTTCATTACAGGAAAATTAACCTTGACTATACATCGATAATTACTAATTCCCATGATACATCGCTCAGACCCAATTGGAGAACGTTTTTTGGTTGCTGCGTTTTGTATTACTTTTGTTACCTGTATACAGTTACAGGGAATGGTGTTAGTCGGGTCACTGTCAAAAGTTCAATCCTCTTTCTGAGGCCATTGATATAATTGATTTTCTCAATAGGCGTTCAGTAGAAAGATGATTTAAGCTTTATCGTGTTTGATACCAAAAATAATTAACATCCACACATTTTTTTAAAAACGTTGTGAACATTTTGTAAACGGAGAATGCAAAAAACTTCCATAGAGTTTGTACAGGCGAGCCGCTGCCCTCCACCCTCTCCTTGGCTGAAGGATTTGTCAATTTTGTTGCTATCAAGATTCGATTAACCAAAACTTCATACGGATTATAATTGTTTCAGCTTGAAATGAGATCAAAATCACTTCAACTATTCTGTACTTACCAAAGATTATGCACAAGGGAAAAACCAAAAGTAGTTTTGTAGTTGAAAAGGGTGATTTGCCTCCACCCTTGAGGTCGTGGTGAGTTCAAAAAACGCATGCCACCAGTATATACAGGCTATTATTAACTAAAACATGCAGTATGCTTTGTTTCTTGAATGATATCGGTGACAGATACTTAGCAATACACAAAAATTATAGTTTAAAGTAGTTTACATGATTCTGTAGGTTAATATCTTTAAATAACCAAATAAAATGCTTGGGGCGGCCATTTGGAAGATGAATGTTTGATTTAAAATTTATACCTTTATCTCCAAAACATTGTCAATTGTAAATGTCCTTTCATAATTATTTTCAGACCATTAAAATAACATTTTAGGCATCAAATGGTCAACGGTTTTATTTTACTAAGTGTATGCCATGTGAAAAAATAAAAAAGCAACTTTTTTGCGGCCATTTTGTAAAAGGGTGCCAAACCCGTCCCAGGGGTTTTTAAAAATTGAAGTGGGCTCGAGATGCAATATTTTACGTATATATACTCTAATATAGACAATTCCTTTGCTTTTATCACTAAATGCCACGATTGTTACGTATTTTTTAGTTATGCCGCCTCGCTAATACCTTATCTGGCCCAGATGTTGCCAACGATAACCTTTCAAATATGCTTTTTGCGCATGCAGTGGTTATAAAGCATGTGGCGCGCATGTGTACGAGACCAAGTATCTTTCAACCTTGGTATAGTCTATTGGAACACAGAAGTCAGTGGCTTCAGAGATGGCTACGGATACATAGGCTTGAATACATTTTTGATGCCGAGTACAATATAACATTGAAAACTGAAATTGCATAAGTTTTACGTTTTGGGAAAAACTTGAAAAAAAAATTCTATTGAGCGCGACAAATATTACTTTTGTAGTGGCAAAAAGGGCCAATAATCTCACGGCAAATGATTTCGACAAACAGTTGGCGTCCCACTAGAGGGGTGAAAGCCCTAAAATTTTCCTTGCCGCTCAGTTTACCCGCTTCAACTTGAGTACCACCTTGTCAAAAATTATGTTTATAATGTAACCATTACGGTAATAAAAAAATTAGCAAAATTGCTCCGCGCTTAGTGCCCACTGTTTAGGTGTTAATGTCATATTTTCTCATTTTCTTTTAGAAGAAATTGCAGATTTTTGGCGCGCTTCGCTTTGGAGGATTACCTTTTTCTCTGAACAAATTCACTCCCCCCGCCCCCGTTTTCCCCCCTAAAAATGATCCCTTTTCGACAACTTTTTAAAACTACCAAGCTTGACTATCTTTAGATTTAATTTCATATTTGGTTGTTCAGCTTTTTAATTGTTTAAGTTCCTATTCATTGGCATTGGACTGATGGTATGTGCGCTCTACGTTACGTTTCCATTTTACCTTAACACACTTTTTGTTATGTCCGGGCGAGCCAATTTGATGGTGCGAAAAAGATGTAGCAACCGGAAATGGACGAACGACGGAAACGCAATGACACTTACAAACCAAACACAGTGATCTTTCTCTTCGAGAAGAAACCTCTTACAAAGGAAAACATCGCAACTGAGAAAACTTACCCGTCCGCTGAGATGGGTTAAGATATCGCGTTAGGATACCAGATAACGCCCCCCGCCTAGTGTACTTTGATTGTTTAAAAAAGAATTGCTTGCTTGCTCGCTTGCTTTTTTGGTCTGAATAACATATTTTGCGCATTATGCACAATTTTACAAAAAACAAAGGGGGGGGGGGGTGGGGGGGGGGGGGTTTTTTCTCGTATGGTAATCGTCCGCATAAACTCCTTGTGGGTACACAGGCAAATCTTTCTTGTTTTTGCTTAAGTGTACTTCGTGATCCACAACAACATCCTACGACAAGGAATTTTCATGTAATGAAAACCTTAATAGGAGAAAACCCGTAAACGAATACTATTTTAAACCAAGAATTTATACACTATAAAAATAATTAGTGCACCCGCATAATCGAGTGGTTTAACTCCTTTCCCCTATCTTGCTCAAGAAAAAACGGAATTATATAACCCTAACAATGAATGAAAAATCTTAGTCTGACCATGTGCTATTTAAAATCGCGCTAGTGTAAAAGGTTATTGCGATACGACCGGACCGGTTAGGTCATTAAATGCCCTAGGAAATACCACAGTATGGAACGATCATGCGTGACGATGTATGACGATACTGTGCGTCCCTATTCGAATTAACACATAATACCACATCCCATATACAAGTTAGCGAGAATTTACAAAATAGCGCGATGTGGTCTCAGACCAAAATGCTTTATGCGTTTTATGTTCATGGTGAGTATAATTCTGTTTTCCATGGGAATGAAACCACTCCATATATGTTCAATAATTGTTGTTATAGCGTATATTGATGTAAGTTATGTGAGAACAGTTCTCCTTTTAAAGCAATAATGACACAGTTTTTGAAGAGCGCCCCCAATTTTCAAAATTGATATTTTGGCACAGTTACGTTGGTGATGTATAGGAAACTATACTGCGAACGGGAATGCTCAAAACTGCGTATTCATCATAAAATAAAGCGATTTTGTAAATTAGAAGTTGGATACAACATTGGACTTTAACGGCAGAGCTGGAAAATGTACGTTATGTCAGTCTATGAGATGAAATAGTGCCCACCTCGGGAAAATACCTTAACGCAATAATTTTAAAAAAAAAACTAATGATAACTTGCCGATAGCACGTTACATGGCGCTTATTTCCGGTTTTTAATTTCACCATTTTGGAGGCCCTGTTTCCAGCAGCCGTTTTGAATTATTATAGGGGATTATAATATAATAATTTAAAGAGGCAATGGGGTGGCAAAAAGAGGGCACTAATACCAGGGTTGTCCTAAACTATGGGACGTACACAAAAAAAGTATGATGGCAATTCTGTAGGGGTAGATGTAGCGAGCTAGGGGTTCGCAAAAGTTTTTATAGGGGGCAAATTAAATATCCTGTCCAATGTTGTTGAACATTGCATACCAAATTGTTCACTTTGTTCACAAGGAGTAAAAAAATTTGTATTAGTTGTGGCTATCTTGGATTACCCTATGGAGTTATAAGCTGTAAAGGCCGTTTATTTTAGGTCCAAAGTTAATTTAGCTTTCAGGGGTCAAATATAAAAAAACGCTTCAATTTCAGTGAAATGGTCTCGTATTTATTGTAATGTAATCACAAGTTAAAATTAATTGGTATAGTTTGGAACAATCTACAAGGTATAGTTACCAGTTACACCCAACAACCCGATACCCCTACAAGGTATAGGGGGTGGTTAGTACTAATGAGGTGCCGTTAAATTGTTAATTTCACATTGCAGAATGGTTGACGAAAAACTATTCCTTATGTTAATTGTGAGAACATTACAAACAATATGAGACCATTTCGCTGAATTTTAAAAAAAAAAGCATTATTATTTAGTATTTGACCCCTGTTGTAGGATTTTTTTCGTTGTAGAAGTAAATTTTAACCTTTGACCTATAATAACGGTGTTCAGCTCATAACCCCATAGGGGTAAGTCGGGAGAGATAGAGATGAGAGAAGAGATGCACCACAACTAATAAATTTTTTTACTCAGTGTGATAATCGAACAATTTGGTAGGCATGCAACAAACATTGGACCCAGGGCGGTAGCCAGGGGGGTGCGGGGGGTGCGACGCACCCCCCCCCCCCCAAAAAAAAATGGACAAGGTACGCTTATCATGTGAAGGTCCGCATGTGACATGTTGAGGTCCGCTTTGGTGGTTTTTAAAAAAATTTGGCGCGTGTTATTGTTAGGGTTGTGGTTATCTGACTATATTTCAATACAGCAGCTGTTTTGCAAGGATTTACTGTTTTTTTTTCTGGTATAATTATAGTGTTTATAGTGTTTTGTTAAGCCAATGGGCAATGTGTTTCATTGCTCCGGTCACCCCCCTACCCCCCCCCACTTCACGCTCTTCAGATTTTGATGCGACGGTTTATTTTTTAAAAAAGTGAGGAGGCAACCTAGCGAGCGCAGCGAGCCGGAAAAAAAATTGTTTTCACAAAAAAAAAAAAGGTCCACTTCTCTGGGCATATCCGCACCCCCCCCCCCCAATAACTTCATGGCTACGGGGCCTGATTGGACCACTTCAGTTCAGTTTCAGTTTAATGGTTCGCTCCTTTGGCAGCCGGGTAACTGCAACAGTCTTGACCCCTGGGTTGTAAAGTCTGTTCACGAGAACAGGGGCTGGGGGTAACACAAAAAACGGGGGGGTGCGTTAAAATCTGTTCACGAGAAAAGGACTGGGTTAACAAAAAAACCGTGTGTGTGTGTGATGTTGTGTGTGTTACTGATGCTGCCACACGCGCTGACAACCCGAGCATCAGTATCTTCTTGATGCGGTGATATGCTTAGATATTGGGGAAAAAATCGGCGTCGGACAGGTTAGACCCGAGCGCAGTGGGCCCCTCTTTCATGCTCCCTTCGGTCTGAACAAGCGGATACGTCACCTCGTCACGCGACTCCTCATTCTCCCATAATGCGATGCATAAAACAGGTGTGTGTGTGTTATGATGCCTTGCCACACGAGATGACACCGGATCAGTATTTTCTTGGTGCTTATGCATTAGATATATGGGAAACTCGGGCGTCGGAAAGGTTAGACCCCGAGCGCAGTGGAGCCCCTCTTTCATGCTCCCTTTCGGCCTGACACTCGGGAATCGTAACGCTGTCACGGCGCTCATCATTCTCCCATACAATCAATGCATTAAAACCGTTGGTGTGCCATCTTTCCATATTTTGTTGCCCCCTGTTATAATCTCTTTCGAGCCCCTTATAGCTCGCTAAGCTATCCCGACAGATAGGCCATAATACATTTTTGTGTAATGTCATAGTATGAGGTAGCCATGGTATAAATGCATCTTTGCCCCCCCCCCCCCCCCCCCCCCCGCCCCAGATGATACCGACCAACACGCCTGGCTCATCCACACTTAGGGAACAGGTGTGAAAATTGCAAACATTGAGGGCTTCTTGTGTGCCTTAGAGACGTGCAGTGGGGAAACCTCTTTTTGCAAGTTTTTGTTAGTAAAAATGTTTAAAGGGGGAGAAGAAAGAAATAGAAGAAAAGGAAGGGAAGAAATTGCAAGATGTTGCCAAAAACGCATGTTTTTAAGGCATTCGTATTTGGAACCAAACCATGTCAAATAACATTGTTTGGTAAAAAGAAGCCACTTTCTAGCAGTTAAATGATATTTTGTACAAGGTAGAATGGTGGCGATCAAGCACCCAGGAAATGTGGTTTATATCAAAACTGGTAGAACACCGTTTTACATTTAGTCTTAACAATCCAGTACTGTATACAGTGTCATGGGATATTTTTAAAATGTTTAAAAAAAATATGACATAATAACATTTTACCAAACATTTTTGATTACATTTACAAAAAGATAGTCTAAACATTTTTGCTACATCTTTGCCAACATCTATGTTTAAGGCAAAAAAAAAAAAAAAAAAAAAAAAAAAAACAGTTTGTCTTAGAAGAAATGGGGAGGAGAAAAATTGCCAATTATGCGAAAATGCGCTTTTTTTTTTAAAGAAGGTTGCTAATGCGAAAATGCGGGAAAGTTGGGAATTTAAAGAAAAAATTATGCATTTTTGGCCCACGGTTATAACTTTTGGCATATTAGTATTTAATGAAAATTTTTGAAAAAAAAAATCTTTCAAGTGAGAAAAAAACCTTAAAAAAGATTATAATGCGCTAAGAAGAAACCAAATTTTAGGTGATTTAGTTAATTCAGCACCTTCTATTTTATTCATGGTTCACTAGAGATCGTTGCAGAAAACTATTCCCAAAATCTTAGTTTGATTCCGATCTTGCGGTTTTGGTTTATGAGCATTGCTTGTTTCCCACGTCCCACAAGTACTTGATTGGTGTATATCTGTACGTTAAGAGGGAGAAAATACAAACTTGCGAATGTCTTAGGATACGACCAAATTAGCAACAGATTAGGGAAACATTTGATTGCTAGGGTGACGGTTTCAGATGATATAAATTCGGCACACTTGTTTGAGGGTAAGTAGGGGGGTCGGGGACGGGTTGTTTGATCACCAGAACTGCCCCTTATTAACAAAATGCGTGCGTCTTCTGAGACAACTCGTTTTTTTTCTTGGCCTGAAGAAAGCTTAAAATTGGTTGTATTGCCTGGTAGAAAAGTATAAAAACCATCTCATAATGTTCAAATGTATTGAAATTATGTTTTATATCTAGCATTTTGTAAACATAAAAAAATAAGAAGCTGAAACTTATACCAGCTTTTTGATTTGTATGGTGGCGGTTATTTCAAAATGGATTTTAGCATTTCATTATCAGTATGGCCTTAATAACCGGTGTAGATTATTGTCCGCCGTTTGCTCATAGTCCGCCTACAACGGTAAAGGAACAGGGACACTCGATTCAGTAGACTCTTACGCAACATTGTTTTTCAGATTTTTTCCGTTATTTTGTCTATGGATCCCCGGGACTATGGCTCCGACGGGGGACTACATCTGCTTTCACCACCGGGGTGAAAGCAGATATAGTCAGGCGGGAGCCAGTCCGGGCTCCCATAGACGACAACGGAACATACGTAAAGCGTGATTGATGGAAAATATGTTCTTGCGTGCAGAGTCAACTGAATTGATTGGCCCTATTGTTCACCATTGTTCCGTGACTATGAGTAGCCGCGACAATAGTTACTCTAAACCGCCAGCTCTTAATGCCTACGTTCCGTCAATGGGTAACAAGTGTAAATCCGGTTATCCTTCATGTAAGACTAATGTAACTTTAGCCTAGCATGAAATATTCTATAAGGAGGATCAAAGGATTACAAGGATTGTACAGTTTATCCTAATAGCCCCAGTTCCCTAAGCACAATTATTGTGCAATTTTCCTATAAAAGCGTAAACGTGGCATGCTTATTACATATTGAGCCTGAAGATTTCTGATTCGAGTGCCAAAACTGTACGCACCCTTTGCCCTACATCGCCCTCTATAGTTTTACCCATTATCTTATTAAATATCCTTTCAAGAGCTTATTAGCCATAACTCCACACATTGACCAAATAGTCCATAAGGTTTTTTTTAAAATGATTGCAACTATATATAACTATTCATTTAAGTCCAAAATCACTTGGCTGCCATCTTAGATTTCACAATGGCCGCCAATGAAAGCCACCATTTAAGCATAACTTGAGTTTAAGAATGATAAAAAGCTAATTTTGAGGACAACCCCCACGTTGGTAATGCTGAGGAGTTCAGAAAAGCACACTGATGTGATATTGCAGCAGAGAAGTAAAGATACAGTAATCGTTGAATTTCAGATGGCGGTTTTGATTTCAAAATGGGCCGCAAATGAACTAAATTTGGAATTTAAGCCAAGTGAAGGCAAACCTTTTGAAGGGTTAAATGATCATTTGTCAGCTATTTGTTTGACTGAATAAAGTCTCAAGTAAGTGCTTGCCAATATATCTGGCAATTGTTGGTCAATTGATATCAATTATATCTACCACCCTAATTTCAAAATGGCTGCCACAATATCCACTATTACCCACTTAAGCAATACTACGTGATGAATGATTGAAAAAAAAACACTAAGGACTGGCGGTCTCACATTGGAGTGCATAAAGATTTAGAAAAGAACAATCGCGACATTGTAGTAGCCAAATTAACAGCAATCTTGAATATCAAGAGCGACTGAAAATGGCTGCCATTGGAACCATTTTTGCAACAATATATCTACCTCTTGACCAATTTGATCTTAGTTTTCTACTCGCGAAACCTATTTCAATTGTAAGAATTCAAAATGACCCACTTTGTCGGAAGCTTAGTTAGTATGATATACCAAGCAGCTACTAAGTATTTTAGTATCCTGAGTCATAATTTGGCATTGGTGGTGATGTGCATAAAGTAGAGTGCATAAAGTCCAGCTTTCGGATTTGCAATCCATGCTCCTGAGCAACTACTTCGAACCAGCTCACTCAAGCTTTCACCTTAGAGGATTGTGCCCATTATGTAGTTGGTTCCACCTAGCTTCCAGTCCCCATTAATAGGACCAGTAGGATAGGATGTATAAAAATGACAGCACACGACCCCAAAAGAGATATCAAGGACTTTCAATAAGGCTCCACTGGAAAGCCTGCAGAGTAATGAGGGCTATGTTAGTACAGATGGACTTATGGAACCGTTTCTCACAAACATGCCCTCATTTTAGACCATTTGGTAACAGTGTATCAATGGCAACCTTTTTTCTTGGTTTCATTGTGGGATATAAAGGGTCGTTTGGCAAAGTTTTACCAACTCGTCAAATAGCATAATTTTACTCATGTGGAAACAACATTTGTTTTTATTTTACAAATTTTGGATAAAGTTGGCCTAAACGATTGGGCCTCGTGCATACAGTTAGAAAATTGGTATATAGCCATGATTTGACTTTCAGAATCTAAGAGGTACATTTCTTTAACAAAACCAAACATGGGCCCAAGACATACAAACACCAAATCAGAATCCTTGACTTATTCTGGCATAATAAAACAAATGTTGGTATTGGAAGCTTGTACTAACAAAGACCAAAGCTAGGTTCAAACGTCTATTGTGCAAACGTATAGCTGAAAATTTTAAGCCTGATTTTTTTGAAAACAAAAAGCTCATTTCTGGACATTCTAAAACGATATAGCATTGCTATTAGTGATATTGGGCTGACAATCTTGAACAAAAGTGTTGGCACACTTTTCTACCGTACGGTAAAAAAGTTGAAACCTGAACTTGTGTTACAGTTCGCATACAATACTCAACATTATGGTAGAAGGGGAGTGAGGAGGGTTTGAGGGAGGATTGGCAAAAGCTTCAAGTTGCACAAAAAACAATCATACAGTGTCTTGTATTTCCTAGTTTCGATTATAGGTGCAAAAGTTAAGGTGGGTGACCCACAATGGACAACCTCGTCACCCACTTACATCAAAATTAGATTTGGGTATATCAGAAGAAGAAAAAGAAAGTCATATTCATATTACCCCAGTGAAATAAAGCCCAGTGAAATGTTTCACTTGATATTATGAACAAAAACATCCCCAAATGTTGCCGACCACTTAATTATACACAGTCTCTTATGGCCAGTCAGTTTAGTAAGTATCAAAGGTCTTGCTTGAGGGTCATAGTGTGTCGAAAATTCGGAATTCAAAACCTGTTAATGATAAAATCGGACGAGTTACGCCCAATATAATTGGTATCGATGAGTTTTTAAAAGATTGGGCCTAAACTTGCATCTCACCAATATTCTTGCACGTCTAGCTTCGACCAATTAATTGGGCGCCTATCGATCCAATCTTATATCACATTTATGCTTTTGCTTTCCAAATGGCTTGGCGATTTGACCCACCCAAAATTTGAAATTGTTTTTTTAATGAAAGATCAGGGGACCATGATCGTTTCACCGCCTTTATTTAATTTCTTTAATTCCAATCACCCCATCTCTGAGCAAGATGTTACTTAAGGAATTAAAATGATATTGCTTGGCAGATTCCATTATATTCGAAAGTTTGTAGGATATGGCACAAAATCTAACATAAACCCTTTGTGTATTCACAAATTACTACCTAGCAAAACAGTGATTGTAAGGACAGCCAAAGATGTGATGCTATTGGTCATTGTCCCATTATGTTGCACTTTGCACTAATATACATCAAACCTAGAAGAAATTTCTCATCAGACCCAAGTTAACAACATATAACAAAGTTATGTGTCTTGTAGTACAAATAAAAGAATGTACTTTCATATCCATACACTGGCTAATATTTCTAATATGATGATTTGTTAGCTCTCAATGAAATACCATAAGTAGGACTAACATCACATAATCTTCAGTGCTGCATTCTCCAAAAAAACGATCGGTTAACAAGTACCAAGTATGTGTGTTTCTTGTATGACCTTTTTAATTCGAAACAGGCTCGTTGCGTTTCAATATGGAAATTCATTTAAGTGCAATAAGGTAAACAGGATAATCAGTGGTGGCCATTGGATCTAAGATGGCCGCAATATTGACTTTGATTAAAAAAACTTTACTGATAAATTATTAAGAGTGCTTAAAATAGTACAGGACTTCGTTTGACCCAAGCGGTGAACTTGAGCACAACCTCAGAGGTACATTTCATAATTGGGTAAAATTCGAAATAATAGTTCATTAGCGGCCTTTTTGAAATCAGATGCCATCTTGAAATTCGAGATTTTGAGATAGTTACAACGCAATGCCCATCATGCATTTCTGAACTCCTCAGCATTACCAATGTTGGATTGTCCTTTAAAATTAGTGTTTTTTATCATTATAAACTCACATTAGGCTTAAGTATAGATTTCAGTGGCGGCCATTTTGAAATCTAAGATGGCAGCCATGTGATTTAAACCTACAATCAATAGCCCTAAATATGCTTCATTTTAAATCTTACTATACCCTTATTTTGGTCAAACAAAATAGTGGAATTAATGGCATTTAAGCTCTTGAAAGTAATATTCATAATGGTAAAAATATAGAGGGCGCAGTAGACAATAGGGGGCGCTACATTTTGGCACTATATCAGAAATGTCGGGGCCTCAAAGTAGAAGCATACCAAGTTTCATGCGTTTAGGAAAAAGTGCACAATACTGCCTATTTTTTTGTGCTTAGGGACTGGGCTACAAAAGAGTCTTTACTCTAGTCTAACTCATGATATATCTTTTACAACCAAGACACACCGTAACTCCAGCAGGAATATTCCTGGGGAGACCGTTTCGATCTGCTTATACACTTTTAGTACACAGTGTGTAATGTTGATTATCCTTTGTGTCAGTGCAATATTTCCTACGAATCAGTCTCCTGTTATGTTATCTGAGGCAGAGAGCACAAATTATATAAACTCGCACGCGAAAAAAAAGATTATGGGAAACGCTGCACGCTAGACAAAAGATTCTAGGAAAACGCTGCACGCTAAACAAAAGAATCTGATTAATTTGTGAAACGTGTCTTTATGACTTCGACAAACCTCTAGAACATGGAAAGGTTCGGAAAATACAGTGCTCTGAACAACAGTGGATAATCAATATAAAAACGATTTACCCAGCCTTGCACTGGTCAATAAGCTTTACAGTAATAGATGTATGGATGTTATTCAAGGTTCATAAGAAAACCTAATGATTAAATTGACTGAAAAATAATCAGACTGTTTCAAATGAAAACGAGTTTGATAACGTGAGTTTTTTAAGCAAGGGAAAAACCTTAGTTTCCAAATTGGGAATGGAAATCTGCATGTTTCACTTGGCAAGCACATTTCTTAAAGAAATTTAAAAATTAGTTTGATCAATTCTGACAATACGGGTTTTTCTCTTGAAAACTTAATTTTCGAAAAAGAAAAACTTAATTTTCGAAAAAAAAAAAAAAATTCAATCCATCCTTAATGAGTTTTGTTTCGAAAAGTAACGGTTATCATTTGATAAAACTGGCCATTCAAAGCTGTGTATAGTTTAGTGGTTGCAAATCTGGTTTAGGTATAATTAGCAATGTTCTGTTTGAGGCACTGTTACAAAATCACAGTTGTTTTCAATCTTTGGAAATGCACTTTTTTGGGATACGCAGCTCTTACAGATACTCTATTGAATATGAAAGTTATTTTCAGGTAGGTTGTATTTGAGATTTATAAATGTTACTGTAGTGATGGATGACGTTCAATCAGTGTTCTATAACCCAAACCTCTGTCATAGTGACGCGATTTAGATCTTGTCATATACATTAGATTATGACATTACTGTCAGTCGGTTTTATTGTGCGCTTGATCTGGTAAAAAAATACCTTGTTCAAAGCCTGTTATATTTAAATTGATAGCTTTTAAACTTAAAGTGAAAACGTGCTTGAGGTGTAAATCACTAGCACTGGTAAGGAGAAGGAGAATAGTTAAACAGGTCTTCTAGCAGTATCCGCGAATGCATAAATAGTGCTAAAACTGCACTGTTCTTCTGATAATTAAGGCTGTGCAAATGTAGAAATAGTGTAGAGGTCCAGAGTTCGCGTCCGGTTGTACCAATAATGCGAATTCCCATCCGGTGCTGCTACTATGAGAGTGAAATTTGATTTACCGATGTGTCGTGTTGTAGCCGTGGCGCATTCTATCCAGAGCGATGGTTTCATAGTAACAAATGGTGAATGATCACTTAATCTGATGTGACCGGGGATGATAAGAAGGTGATGAGAATAAACACCCATAATTAGCTCATAATGCAAGCCATAATTTCTCCATTGCGATACGATGGAATACCACACCATTCAATTTTCTACTTTTTGCAAGAAATTTAAGTTCTCATCACAAATAAAAACTGGGGTTTACTTGT
This sequence comes from Ophioderma brevispina, assembly GCA_023653785.1. Taxonomy (NCBI): domain Eukaryota; kingdom Metazoa; phylum Echinodermata; class Ophiuroidea; order Amphilepidida; family Ophiodermatidae; genus Ophioderma; species Ophioderma brevispina. The sequence goes on along the minus strand of JAMKCH010031830.1, from coordinate 14,572 downwards.
TCCGCTCTTTTGTAAACGGGTATTAAGAATGGTATATGAGTAGCGGAAAAGGGGATAATAAACACAATTGATATAGCTCATAATTGCAGAGGCCTCCAGCGCTTCAAATAGAGAGAAAAGGGGCAATTATATCATTATCAAACGATAAATACGAATTCAGAGAAATTCGGTACAAACAACTAGTATACGGTTACTCAAATACACAATTTAAAGTTCAACGAAGATTCAAGTAACAAGCGTCCCATAAAACAATGTTGATATTCTGATGTTTTTTTTTGTGGACCAGAGTGATTTGCCATTAAGGAGTGTATATTAACACTGTCATGCCTACGACAAAAGAGAGACGATGGATCACAAGACTGCAATATTCGTTTGTAGCAAATGACACATTCCCTATCGTGAAACAGATTGTTCAACATCCAACTAGGAATGGGTAAATTTACGGTTGAAACTTAATGATATTTTCAAGTTAGAAAGTAATCAATTCACGCTAGTTAGCTGACACATTCTTTGGGGAATTATGGGAATAGGTACAATAAAGTCAAATATCAGGCTATTCAATGTGTATTCTGACGTGTGAAGAAATATCAAACTCGTTAAAAATCGCAAACTCGTTAGTATATGCAACAGTATACGTAACCTTGCTATCGCATACGCAACCATGTGTTACTGCCAGAATCAAATCAGGGGGTCAGTAAAAACCGTGCAAAAGGACTTTTTGGTCATTTTAAGGTGTTTGACCTGTTAGTGAACTACTCTATACAAATTTTTATAGAATTCACATATATGGTATTTTTGAGCTGTGGCCATGCAAATAAAATAGGTATTTGTCGCTCTTTAAAACACGCAAGTCTATGGGAAAGTTAACAAAATACAAACACTCTATATGCTGAAATATATGAAGGAGTTTGGTGAAGAAATGGGGCAGACGTGATTGATTTTCTAGGCTGATCCGTTTTACCCCATTCCAATGGCATTTACAGAGTTAAGCAGGGTTTTAGTTTCATAATTTTTATATGTTGACAAATCTTTCTGACATTTGCTTCACGAGAGTAAATTGCAGATTCAGCGAATTTTTTGTAGTTGTTTTTTGTTTTTTTTTTTTGACAGCTGTCTTTCGTGCAACATGTGAATCACCTACATCTCCTACCCACTCATTGTCCCATAGATACAAATTCCATATCCATTCATGTGGCTAACCAGACGATATTTCAAAAGAAATCATAGGGGAAAAAAGATACAAAAATTAAATCATTAACAAATGCCACATTTGCCATTTTTTAATAAATTTATGACCAGTAAGAGTGCAGTCCGCTTGGTACTTGCACACTTTATAGTAATATTGGATTTCTTTCTTGCAAGTTTCCAAATTTGGGTATTTTTCCATCACTTTTGCCCTGTAAATGTGGAATTTTGCAATTGTTAATATCAGTGTTAAAGTTAAGTCACGTTTTGAACCAAATAAAACTAACAGTGAAGACATATTTATTTTTAAGTTGGTCTTACTTTCTATCCATTTTCCAAAATCATCCCAAAATTGCACAATAACATGGCAATCTGCAAAAAGATGCCGTATTGATTCAGGGTCTTTCTTACAAAAAGTACATAGATTATTATCTCTGATATTCATTTTTAACAATAGAGTATTTGTAGCAATGATACAATGATTAATTCGGTACTGGAACCACCTCAACTTAGTATCAGTCGTAAACTTAAAATTAAAAAAACATACATCGTTCATCATTATCTTGGATAGTAAATTCCATTTGCAACTTGCTTGTTTTACTTTTCCCTTTTAGTGTCCATTACAAAGTATCGATAGAATATTTTACACCCTTTGCTTTGTTTGAACAATATCTCGACATTACTTGGCGAAAGGGGGTTTTCACCTTGAAGGTATTAAATTTATCAAGTTCAAAATTACCTTGAAATTTATCTTAAAATCCATTATACCCAAGAAATTAGTTTGTTACCACATTACTCTAAATCTTTCATAGACATAAGATCCATCTCTCCATAAGTCATTGACAAAGAATACACCCCCTTTTCCTCCATGAGCATAATCACCCGATTTACCATCGAATAAAAAATACAAATTTTTAATTTTGTCATTCCACCAAAGATACTGTCTAGCAATCCGATTGAAATCATGTTACCTTATATCACATTGTTTAGAAATAGCGCCCAAGAAAATAAAGTGTCAATATACCAAAATGTTTGACCCACTGTGTCTTTCATTTTGTTAACTCGGAAGATCCAAAACGATAGATGTCATTACTACTACTTTGTACAGAAGACGAAAACAATTAACCCATTTTGCTCACCACCTATAACCTTCAATCCATTTACCTTCACTGCATTAATATGCATTTCTACATTTGGCATTTTTAACACCACCGTTCTCATAATTTTGTGAAAATTGATCTCTTTTTATTTGTCGGTTTTCCCTTCCGTATAAATTTCCAAATCTCATCATTTAAATTCTTATAACATCTTTATTGGGATTTGGTAACATTTGAGCCATTAACTTAGTTTAGGCAATATTAATGATTTCACTACAACACTCCTCCCAAAACAGTCCATTTCTTTTACCCATCTGACATAAGCTTTTTTCATCAAAACTAATATTTTTCATCATTTTCATTCACCATTTAACAATATTTGTACTGAAATCAATTCCTAAAAGTCAAACTACCATCAATTGCCATTTTATTTTCAAGTTTTTACAAATTGTAGTAGTTCTGTTGGATCCAATCCACACGCACTGTTTATCTATAATTAACTTCAAATCCGATATAACGCATAAAAATAATTTGTAGCGTTTTAAAAACATGTTCTAATGACTTTTCTGATCCATCAAGAATGAGACGTGGTGGCATCTGCGATTGAGTAATCTTAAATTAATATCCCCGCAATATTATCATTCTCTCGAATCATAGAGGCTAATATTTCAGCGCACAAAACAAATTATGTATGGTGCTAAAGGATCCCCTTGTCTGCAACGACTCTGATTTGAAAACTTTAGAAATATCCCATTTACAGTTACAGATGAAGTAGCATTTGTTTACCAACTTTCAAGACCATTTACATATATCATTACCAAAATTAAAGGCTCTCAAAGTCTTCAAAATAAAATCATGCGATACTGTGTCAATGCTTTTTTCAAAGTCTATCAACAATAACATCCCCGGAATATCATTAACCTCTGTATAGTGTAATAAATCATTAATTAGACGAATGTTTTCGCCAATAAACCTATTTGGTACAAATCCAGTCTGATCTTCAGAGATGTCATTCAGGAAAATATTCTGTTTTTGCACTCATGTAAAGCTTTCCAACCATATCCCCACCTGGAAGGATTAAACTGAAAACGTTTTCTTTGGACAAAATTGTAAAATTTCTAATTTCCTATATTTCCTATTTGCTCCTATATAGGAGCAAATAGGAAATTAAGCCTATGTTTTCTATTGAAAAAATAAGCATATACAAATCATTTTAAGTTATTTCTGTAGCCAAATAAAAGGTAGGGAATCTATTGAGTGTCTAATCTATATGAAATCGGGTATGAAATCACTACATATCACAGAAAATATTGATGACTTGAAATTTCTCGTTGCACCTTAAGAATAACTTAAAAGAATAATAATTTCAAAACATATTGTGACCAAGAGATTGAAGAAAAATTCAGGAGTACAACCAAATTGCTAGCTTTCCAGTACCTTCAACATCGGAATCTTTGATTTCCTAGCTTGTTATGCATGGATAGCCTATGACCTAGACATACAAGGCACTCCTTTGTTATTTATATTTGGTTACGGTGCAACGCGTTTTGCCATTTGGTTTTTGGATTTCCCATGACCTCACCATTGTTATATTTTAAGTCATTGTCATTCGAAGGCAGTAAGAACAACACGACGGTCGCTGTCAGGAAGACTGAGCTTAATGTAAGTCGACTGGTAATGTAAAAATATATGTGGGGTGATATGATCACCCCATATAATAATCATCAATTTGTGGCATGTTAAAAGTGAATGTCTTTTGATTGTTCAGCACAAAAGTGGAACATGGTAAAAATAGGTCTAATTTGTAATAAATTATTCATGAACTTTGAAACATTCTTTTGGGTCCCAGACTTAGTTTTATGGAAATAAAGGGAACCTTTATAGAAGGAACGAAATCACGACCACAATTGTGATCATAGTTAGGAACATAATTGCGATCATAATAACGACCATATTGTTCGAAATGATGTTCGCATTTGGAACAAAAACGATAAAAAGTTGAAGTTCGCAAAATAAATCGCAAATATGATCGCATTTGTGATGTTCGCAAATTTGACCATTTTTTAATGTTCGTTCGCTAAATATGATGGGTTTTTTATGTTCGCAAATATGATCGCAATTTGTCATGTTCACAATTTGTCAATCAAAAACTTGTTCGCTAACATGATCGCAAATTAAGGTCGTAATTTGATGATCAAACGTGATCACCAAAATAAATGCTAAATCTCAATGTGACGACAAACCATGTAATTAGAGATGCGCAGGCAAATATTTTACAGAGCAAATGTTACATGCACCTGTGCATGTGGCTGCGTGAGCCCTAAAGTGAAGTGTACACACTTGTTGCCAACAAAAATAAAAAGGCCATGTTATTGACAAAGCTCCTCATAGTCAGGTGTACTATAGTAGATTTCAAATTACGTGAGACTCCTTGCATATTCGGACGGGTGTGATATAGATATGGGGTTCAATCCCCAGCCATGCAGAGACTAGGCCTTTGTTGCATGCATTACAAACATATTGTGACCATGGTACAAAGTTCCTGTACACAATCGGCTTACTGGAATCTGATGTATTCAGTTATACAAATGTCTGTTAATGATTGAAGGTCGTATGCCATTGTTGGCCAGGATGTCCAATCCGTTTTGCGCTAATCTAAGGTTGGTCCATTTTTTTGATGACCAAATAAAAACTTAGCTGTGTTATGTGCGCATCAATATAAGAGAACATTATTTCTCCAATGCTGTGATAACGAATGGTATTTTGCAGTGTCAAAGGTAAGTTATGTTCAAATAACAACATTTAATGAAATAAATGCTGGTGTTTTCATCCTGATACTTGAATTGATCACATCTTAGATGTGAAATAATGTATTTTAGGTAAACATTTATTTAAAAGCTACATCACTATATTATATTGTATGAGTATCAAACTTTTTACCTGTGGCCATTAAAATAATTCCTCTTTCCTCTCACGGTGAATGGACAGACCAAAAACTTTTATAAATAATGAGGTGTCACTTATTTTGAAATCTACTACAATAGGAGCCTTCATCAGTTCATATTTGATAAATACGACCAAATTTTGGGTTGCGACAATAATAACTATTCAGTGGACATAAGTCTGTGATACGACCATAAGCGATCATGTATATGATCGTTATGACCACAAATATAATGATCATTATTTTAGCTCGTTACGATCCAAAAATGCTCGCTTTTTTCATAAGGGATTATGTTTCTTAGACTTTTATTGATTTATTAACAAATAAGAACTTCATGGGTGACTTGTTGTGCGTTTGCTATGAAGGGAGAACATTATGGTCACACATTTACAACCTTAGAAAATGCTCCATGGGTTGCAATAGTTCAACATTACTATTTAGGATGATACAATTTTGGCATGCTTGGGGAAAATCACTTTTGGCACGCTATTTAGATCTATCTCCCTCCTCCGGGACGCTAATTTATTCGGTAGTTAACGTGTGCAATAACACTATAGCTTGAATAGATAGATGGACTATTTCACTTTAACAAAAATTCGAAACAAATAAATTTCACAAAATTGAGCAGAGTTATTATTATTATTATTTCTGGTTTATTAAAACAAAACATACAAAGCAGCGAAAACGCTGAAATACGTATGATTTACATTAAAAAATACACACACACAATTACCCACCCATCAACACAACACATCCCCGCACAAACAACAAAACACGCGAAATAAACACACATACGCGCGCGCGATCGCACACACATACACACAAGCATACACACAAAAGCATACACATACACACATACACAAACACAGACGCACACATAACCAAAACCCACCACCCACCATACTTGCTAAATACAAACATTTAAATGGTCAACAACTGCTGGGATAGTTGATTTCCTATATCGTGTTGGCGTGCATTTAGGCAGATCAAACTGTTGCGAACGTCTAGACTATGGAAGTACAAGTGTATCACTTTCTTCTTATCCCTAGATAAAGAAGCCTTATCTCCAAATAACACTCCGTTAACTGGAGATAACGCTTCGTTAAACTGGAGATAACAAAGCCTATACCCCAAAGAACGCGCCTTATCTTGGGTTAAACAAAGCTGAACCACATAATAACGGTCCTTATCTGTGTTAAAACACTTAAGTGGGCCAAGGGGTTTTCATCCCGTGGTGCACAAGGGGGGGGGGGGTTCCCCCCCCTAAGGAAACCACTTTCCCGAGGGAATGCCTTGGCATGAATTTCATATCCATGTGATAGGGTCCATAAGACAACCACAATCAGCAACCAAATGAAATTTGTTATTTGGCTGCCCAAATTAGGGGCAAAACATTATGTTTCAAAAACACGCGAAAAATTGGGGAAAAAGACGGAAAATTCAAATGAGCCTGCGCCTTACACCAAAACATTTGAAAACTTATTTATGTTGAATCTATTTAGAAGACCCAAAAATTACATATAGTTAACACAAAACTAGCAGTTTTAAAAAAGTTTTTAGGGAACCTGTATTGTTTACGGGTGTGCAAACTGCACTCTTTTCCCATAGAGTTTGTCAGTAACGATTTGGACAAACATCATGATGACATTGTTTGTTTAAGACATAAAGGGTTAATTTTTTTTAATGTTACTAATAATTGTTTTTACTTACATGGAGTGTTGAACTTATACAGCAATAAAAAAAACTGCCCCCCCCCCTTTGGTCTTGGTTTCTTATTCTTATTTTTTAAAAATATTCTGAACAAATGACTTCCGTTAGTGCCCAAGGGGGGTCCATGGGACCCCCTAATAACTCATTAACGGCTCTGGCCAATTTTAATATTGGTTATGGACAAGAAGCGCATTTAAAAGTCAACAATTACAAAAAATTAGGCAGCAAAAAAATCCCACGCGTAAAGCGGACAGCGCTGAAACAAATTTGGGGGCCCTAGGACCCCCCACCCCCTTGCGTCACTTAAGTGTTAACAAAGCTTATCTCAAGATAAGAAAGCTGACCCTAAAATAACGGTCCTTATCTTGGTTCACCAAAGCTGAACCCAATAATGGTCCTATCTGGGGTTAACAAGCTGAACCCTAAATAACGGTCCTTATCTCTAGATAACAAACCTGAACCCCAAATAACGGTCGTTATTGGGGTTCAGCTTTGTTTCTCAAGATAAGGCCCGTTATTTGGGGTTCAGCTTTGCTAAGTCCAGAGATAAGGAGGTGTTAACTCAAGATAAGGACCGTTTATTGGGGTTCAGCTTTGTTCTCTCTAGATAAGCTGTGTTAACTCTATATAAGGACCGTTTATTTGGGGTTCAACTTCGTTAACCCCAGATAAGGGCCAGTTTATTTTGCCGCGCGTTAAGCTTTGTTTTCTCCAGCTAAGGCGCGTTATTGGGGTTCAGCTTTCTTATCTGGAGATAGATGATAAGGGGTTGCCTTATCTCGAGATAATAGACCTTATCCCGAGATAAGCCTTGTTAACCCCAGATAAAGGTCGTCGTATGTGGGGTTCAGCTCTTGTTAGCCCTAGATAAGGGCGGTTATTTGGGGTTCGCCTTTGTTAACCCTAGATAGGAGCGTTTATTTGGGGTTTCAGCTTTGTTATCTCCAGTAACGAAGCGTTATCTCCATTTAACGGAGCGTGATTGGAGGATAGGGCTTCCTTTTCTAGGGATAAGGAAAAGTGATACACTTGTGCCTTCCATAAACGTTATAAGGGTCTGTCGTGTCTGTCATTGTCTGCTAGCCCCTTGCGAAGGTGAGTATAGATCTATACCTATTCTTCTAACAAACTCGGAGGAGCGGTTCGCGTTGCGCAAGCCCAGAAAGGCCATAACGTATGGCCGCAACGCGTTGTGAGAAAGTGGCAAACGCGTTGCGACATTTCGGCAACGCGTTGCAGTGTAGGAATGTTATCGCAAGCCATTAAATGGCCCATATTGTTATCTTGCCGCAACGCGTTGCTAGAAAGTAGAAACGCGTGTGCAACATTTCGGGCAAAGCGTTGGGGTGGTGTTTGCCAATTTTCAAAAAATAGGGCCACAACGCGTTGCTAGAAACTTGCCAATGCGGTGCGAAACTTCACAACGCGTTGCAAGCTCACAACGACGTTGCGAAGGTCCACAAAGCCATAGGTCATAACGTATTGCCACAACGCGTTGTGAGAAAGTCCAACGCGTTGCGACATTTCGGCAACGCGTTGCGGTGCTAGGCCAATCAAAATCATGAATTCTGTGACGTATTTCAAAAAAATATAAATCTCACAATGCCGTTCGACCTTCGCAACGCGCTTGCAAACCATTCAAACAACGCGTTGTGAGAGTCAAAAGCGTTGCCAGATAAACTTGCACAAGGCTTGTGGTCTATTTTTTTTTGAAATACGTTCACTGAATCCTGGCCTAACCGCACGAGTTGACGAAATGTCGCAACGCGTTGATACTTTATCACAACCGTTACGGCAAACTTATGGCCTTATGGCCGGGCGATTGCGAAATGTAATCGTTGTGAGCGCCCGTTGTGTGAAACCAGTCGGTAGCTAGCCAGTGTATTAGTCTATGGGATCAAAGGAACAGCGTCATTTTGACACATTACTTCGCCGAAAGAGACACTCAATCTTTCCACTAAAATGCTAATAATATTCTATTAACCATTTATTGAGGTATGACCAATCAAAATGTTGCAATTCATTTTCATGAAAATGAATTAAAATGCCATCTCAATTCTTTTCTGAATATTCAGTGACCAAGTAGAACCACACTATTGATAATAAATCGCTACAAAGCAAACATCTCAGCCCACTCTCATGGATCAAGTGCAAATAAGGATAGTTTTCCAGTCTGAGTGGTTGTAGTGCGTCCTATAGCAGGAAAACGCTTTTCAATACGGAATAAACCTAATCTAGTTATAACATCATGCAAGCGGCACAATTCTTCTCCCATTGGAAATCGTGTCCAGTGGCGTTATCGGGGCCTGCCCGCTCTGAGGGGTCAAAGTTCGGAAATGATAATCTTGGCGGAAATTTTCCCTCCAGGGGGGTCAAAGGCCAATTGTTCCCGGTCAGAGGCTTAATAAAATCTGCCTGATTTTTAGCTGATTAGTTGCAAAAAATTTTTTTCCCCAAAGTCCCACGTCAGGAGAGGCAAACCTGGCGCCCATACCCCCCCCCCCCCCCCCGACTGTTACGCTAAACTGATCGTGTCCCTGGAATACGCTTCGTCCCCGTGCTTCTATATAAATCCTAGTCCCACAGTCACACCACTCTGCCATTGCAAGCTGTAATTGTTACACAATTGAAATTTCTCATGAAGATTTTGTTTAAAACAACAAACTGCACTTCTACTACTGCTAAATATTACATTGCAGGTTATCCGTCATGATTAGAACATGAGATTTGTGTAATTATGGCAGCCTTCATTCTTTTCAGAGAGGAAAATGAGGTGTGAACTTTTTGATCCAATCCACCATCATGGGAATTTCATTGACATGACTTCCTATGGCAATGTGGTGGTACCCTTATATGAAAGTAATGGGACCTAATTGGGGACTAATAAACATCATTGGTGATTATAAAGGATCAGCTTTGTAATACCCTCCTCTATCTCTGGAATAGGGAGTGTCTAAATGAGGATGGGATGATAAAAAGAGATTGAAGGTAGTATCTTTCTTTGAAAAGGGGGTTGGGGTTACTAGTTAATAATTAAAATAGTGGTCGTTAATATTTTTGTTTCTTATCTGCCTTCTTATTGACACACGGTATACTGTTCTTGTTGTAACCGTTTGTTGTAGGTTTTGCTCATTCTGATCGACAGACGCTTAGAAGTCAAGACCTGCATGGATACAGACAACATTGTTTTACTTCCGCCGAATCTCACTCAGTAAGTACATCATTGCATTTGATATATAAATCTACAAAATGGGCAATATTTTTACGAGAAAAACTAGGTAAGTATTGTTAGTGTCAGGTACAAAGGCAGTGGCCCAGCTAATTGGAGGAGAGCATATTGAGGGCACAATGGTCCAGTGAAAACTGCAGGACGTGATCATATTCGACCATTGTGGTACTGCGTGGGGCGTCCTTGGCAAGGGTACTTCTTAGTCTCAATTTCCCCCGTTGACCAAGCGACCAATGGGGTGGTAATAGTGCGATATAGTACAGTAATAAAATGCGTTTTTGTGAAGTCCATTTCGGCGATTAGACTATTCCATCTCCTCTGAAGGAGGCTAAAATGTTTGTTGTAGCGTGGACGCCAGCTCTTAGATGAAGGGCCGTGGAAAACAAAATGTTTAGCCAATATGTACTTGAAATGAAAGTAGCAGTAACTCACTTAATTCCTCTTCACTGGATTTGACTATCTTCAGCTAACTATAAGAGAAATTCCGTCACTATCTTCAGATAACTTAATCTAATCTGATCAAATCGTTGGTATGTCACCAAATTACCGTTCTCCCAATATGAGTTTTCAATATTCATGGCAAGTCAGTAACGTTTTATGTATGTCTGCAAGGCTTTAACATCATAAAATATGCAAGAGTGTCATGTTCCCCCTCCATAGAATTCTGAAACCTTATCCGTGGTTATTCCGACATGCTGCAGAATTCATTGGGGGGGACATATGGAAACCTCGTTCTCAGTATATTAATTTTTAGGCCTCTGTTCATGTTAATGTAAAACATTTAGCACTAATAACAGTTTTTTTAAAAATCTTATTGGCTCCTAACACCCATGTAGAGTTGATGGCACCGAGACGATATCTCTTTATAATCTTTCAATTTTTTTGCCGCGAATCAATTTACATTTGATTGGATAAACAGCCTGAGAAAGCAATCAACCCTCTGTCGTATAAAATAACAAACCATGCACAGAGTGACTTTATACTCTGGCTGTTAAAAGAGAATGGGGTTTCCATAGGTGACACCCTTTTCTAATACTTTTTTGACACCCTATGAATTCGGAACCTTAAACGGAAAAACAAACATAAAAACCGTGTGGTTTATTCGAAGGCCCGTTCCGTTAAGGTTTCCGAAGTCATAGGTCGTCAGAAAAGTATTCAGAAAAGGTGTCACCTTATGGAAACACCCAAAGAGAATGGTGTGATAAAATATTCAATCATAAAACGGTGGATTCAAAAAATAACTTTTGGGATTGGAACATCCCCCTCTTTGTCGAAAATACCCCTGCTTACTGAAACACGAAATGAGGACAATGAGACCGTGAATCTACTATAGATTTCACTGTTGCCTAGATCAGCTCTCATCTACAAAAAGAATCCCAAAGGCTGATAAGAAGGACATGAGGTCATCAATAACAAAGGAAATGCCTCAGCGGACTAGTAAAAGATGTAGGTGAGGAGACAGTTAGTATACCTTGGCGGATGTCGAAACAAGGGCGTGGTTGAATTTGGTAGTCTGTCAAGCAGGTCGACACCTCCTGAAAAATATTTTTTTTTGATGTTTGGACGCCCAGAGCTTCTCTCTCTCCACATCAAAACACCGCAAGTAATTATCAAACTTCCCTCCCTGTCATTTTGATGTTGTGGGGCAAGACCATCAGGACCTCTGCCAGTTATGTCATATTGCACCGTAGGCCCAGGGAGTGCAGAGGGAAGGAGCGTGAGTTTACCCCGGGGGTTCAGGCCAAAAAACTAGCCAAAAATCAGCTATTTCGGCTATTAGAGGTTCTTCCGCACCCCGGGGGGGGTGGGTCAGCTCAAAAAATGGTCTTCATCGTCCCCCCATTGCACCACTGTGACAATCATTATTGGTTTGTAGCTGTCTGATTACAAAGCGAAAAAGATTACAACTGGCGTCACGAACAACTGAAAAGCAATCACCACAGCACAGGTCTGGCAACCCGTACAGTCGTTGCGGTACACCAGAAAAAACTCTTTCATATTCCTGAGAATCTGAAACGCCAATATCTACAATAGCATTTCGCAAGCTTGAGGTAAAGCCTATCGAAATCATGATCATAGAGCTGACGTCCCTATGAGAATGAACCTATCCATGCATATGCTACAACGAGTGGAGAAAGAAGTGATAATACCAAGATCTACTGGCTGACTGAAAACATAGGATGGTCTACATACCATTCCCAATTGAAATAGGAAGCAGAGGTTCCTGCAATACATAGTCAAGGAGTGCCTTGCAACTTTGGGCATTTCCTAAGGAAGAGGTACGGCTATAACTGACGCAGCAGCCAAAATAGAGCCTCAGTGCGAGCTGTTCATCTGGCTCAGCAGAAGCTCAAAGACATTCAGCCAGATGGAAGTATGAAGCACGCTCGCAATATGCTCTGAGGGAAATGGGGGTGGTTCGAACGATCAATAAACAGGTTTAACCCGCCAGAGTCTGGTCCAAAGGACACAATCTAGACTTGCCTGATAAGGTGATTTTTCCCATACTAAGTAAACGTTCACAGAGAGATATAACAGGACCTCCTCTGCTTATCTTAAAAAAGGATAAAAGGTAAGGCTCCCGAAGGTGACAGCGTTGGTTGTTTACCAAGGAACATTCTGTGAAGGATTAAAAGAAAGAAAACAGAGCAGAGGGCTATTTTTAATCCCAGGGCCAGTGCTCTTGTACAGTTGGATAAAAATCTAAGTTTACCTAAATAATTGGAATGAGTTAAACTAAAGGACTGGCACTTGCCAAAAAGTTAAAAGCGGATTTTGACGGAATCCAGCATGATGATTAGGATGTACGCCACGTCAGCTGCCACATCGATGATGAAACACTTCATCGTGACGATTTCCTGATGTCTCTCAGGTAATATAATGGCAATCCCTTTTTTCGAAGAATGGGAACAGACCCACGGCTAGTGTCTTGAGCAACTTTCTCATTCTCCAGATATATATCTTTCCATTATAAGGGAGACAAGTACTTGCAGTCACTCAAGATATGAAACAGGGGCTGCAGTGAGGCTAATAGACATGCTGCATGAATTAGATTGGGCCTCTTCTTCATATAGTGACTTTGGCTGGGGGAAAGCGTATGTGGATGGCTTACTATGTGAATGCACGTAGTCCGGGAGACCAACGGATAACCAAGGATTTGATTCAAAGATGTATCTACTTGCATAGCATTGTCCCATGTAGTCCGTGTGACAACTGTGCACAGGCAAAAAACGAATGGCATAGCTTCGTCGTCAACCTTATTTGACAGGTTGGCGAGGCGGGTCGGTGTTCCTGGGGAATTCATGTCTGATTACTTTGGGATTGGTTTTTTTTTAAAACCAGCTCTGTTTGGCTGTCGTCTGCACATTTTATTTTTTGAGCTTTGTTTTCTGTTCTGTCGAATCTTTTTTACTACATTTGTTAAATCGCTTGGAAGGAAAAACTCCTATTCTTAGCCCGGACTTTGGGCTTACTTCTAGCACAGATTCGCTTCAGCGGCTCCATTGTTTAGCGCAGTGAAGCTGAAACCATTGCTCAAAAGTAGCGAGACATAGCACTTTTGACCGGAGCCTGCTCTAGATTTGTAACATAATGTCTCGCCTCGAAACGTTTTTCCAATTGGAAACTGATAATCAGCTGGTCTGCCCACAAAAGTGACGCAGGGAGGTCAGTAATTGCCAATATGTATCGCTGAAGTCCTTATTCTGGTAATAGTTATCAACTGAACTGCAAAGCCTTCCTGGGGCTCGTTCCCCAACTCGTGCGTAACACTACGTTGTATAATTGCGTATGTCCTACATAACAGAACCTTTTTATGCCAGTTACACAGTGGCTGTGGACAAATGGGTCCAATTCGGGCATGGAAAGTATTGCACGTATAGGATTTACGACATGAGTTTAGCGGAATGGACCCCCGCCGTCAGTAATGGACATGGGGTATTCAGGAGGTACAGTCGGTGCTAAACCCATACCAGCACAACTAAAACACTATCATTGGTTGTTGTCTATATTATATATATATATATATCTAATCAAGTTGACCAAGTAGGGTGTTAGTCGCATGCCGTCGTAAAAAGGCCAAAGGCCACAAAAGTCTTAACGCTATGTCGGATATAAATCTTGAACATAAACAAATAAGAGTCAGTAGAAACATCCAAAGAAATGATGGGATCTTATCAGTGGCCTGGGGCCCACCAAGACTCGTTTCTGAATAGAAAAAACGTTTTATATCACAGGCAGACGAGTCCTGCGATGAAAGACTGATGCCGTAAATGCGGGATGACAAAAGCGTATTCCAAGTAAACAAGTGAGATGCGTTGGCCTGTTTACGGCATGCGAACTACACCCGACTTTGAGTCAACTTGATTATGGAACTGTACAATAAATGCCGACGTAGCCCTTCGAACT
>JAMKCH010031829.1:0-58565 GCA_023653785.1 Ophioderma brevispina | reverse complement strand
TTTAGCTTTGCAGGATGTTCACTTCCTTTCCCAATTCAACAGTGTCACTCCACATGATATAGCTTCCAGGTCACTGTGTTGTAATTTATTTAGAGAATAAAGGTATGATTTTGGGAACCGGTACTCTCTCTTTACGACGAATTGAAACCAAGGCTTTTAAGTGAAAGAACGAGGCCGGAGGCCGAGTTCTTCCACGCAAAAATAATGGTGTGTTCAATTCGTCGTAAAGAGAGTACCGGTTCCCAAAATCATACCTTTATTCTCATTCTTAAACAGCAATTATCATTTGGTCATCTTTAACCCAATTTTGCAATACTTTACGGCTTAAATACAACAAGAAAGGACTGCCATCACCCAGTGACAACAATCGAACAACCCGCTGAACGCAACGATCATACGCAACAAGACACAACGTTGGCAGGCGCGCGCGAAAGTAGCAAAACGCGGTATGACGCGAGCGCTTCAACCTAAAAATAACTTCAATACTCAGCGCGTACTATCTGGGTTCAATTAAACGAATTGAACCCGGGCATCAGCCAATGAAATTGCTTACATTTTCACAGCTGTTTAAGAAGTCTGTTTACAGACAGATCTACTCAAATCTACTCACATCAAGGAGATACTTACACAAGGTTCACAGAACCAATGGGCTCTCTTCAAAACAAGACGAAAGGTAGCAACTGGGACATATTTCGATTTCATTCATCTGTAAGGTAAAAAAAAAGTATGACCATGTCTTAATTCTTGTGATGATGAAGTGGAATGTTTAAATTTCTGATCACCTTTCACATCTGTTCTGTAAAAATATATAGCTTTTAGGTTACTCATGAATTGGGCAAAAAAAAAAAAAGTGTCTCAGAAGAAATATGAAAATGCTAAATGCAGGATTTTTTATTGCATTTTTGACCCCTTTTTCAATTTTTTGGCCGCTTTGTGGAGTTTGTGGCCGAATTTTCATTTTTGTCTGAAATTTTTCTAAAAAATCTTTCAAGTGAGTAAAAACCTAAAAACAGTTTGAAACAAAATGCGAACGGTCTTTGGAGACAAACTTGGTTTTTTCTTGGCTTTATAATTTATATTGCTCCAATTACATATTGTATTGTGTCTAAATACAGAGCCTTGGAATCTGCACAGGGCAGACAATGTGCACTTTCATGAATTAAAGAGCACCAAACAAACTAAACACACCATAGTGCACTACAAAAAAATTATGTTTCATTTTTGTGATTGTAGATCTCTGGTCTTTTTTCTCCAAACTCTTTAATTTATTACAGTGCACTTGTCTCTTGAGCTCTGCAATTTAAGCATACCATGTTCTCTACTTGATATGAAAGCCCAACACTCAAATACACCAACAACCAAGTTTCAATGGAAACAAACTTGTGTTTTTATGGTAATAGATGAGATAAACTATACTGCTATATGCCCTGTAGATACCTTTGCTAATACTTATGGTTAACTGGTTAACTAGCTGCAGTACTTACACTAAATCTTTAGAAAGAAACATATTTGGAGGCCACAAAATTGAGGGACCAGATGAAAATAAATATGGTTTTTCAAATATAACTGAATTTCGCGGTTCTCAGCTTTCATCACGCTCGCGTATATTCGGAGAATATAAGCTGTGGGCAAGCCCATGGACCTTTGACACTTGGAACGTGGACCTTTGATCTCTCAACATATGAAGGATAGCATGGTGCACCTATGACAAAAGTTTGGTTCAATTTTGAAATTTTTTCAAGTTTTCAATTTATCAAGTTTACTTTTAGCCCATTTTCAAACTTGACTCACATGACCTGGACTTTAAAACATGACCTTGACCTCATCAAAGATGAGGGATTGCATTGGCACCTCTGACAGACGTGTTCAATTGAAGCTTAAACTTTTCACATTGAGGTCCCGTAAAAAAAAAACTTAAAAAGTTTGACACACACAAAACACATACAACACACGCACAACGGATTGCTAAGTGGTCCGCAGCTTATAGCTGGCGGCCCAACAAAATAATCTAAACAACTTTGGGTAAAATCTGTGAGTCCAAAGGACAGTAAGAAATAACACAACTCAGGGGGGTGAAGTAAAAACTGTGTACACAATGCCCATTAGACAATTTCAATATCGATGGTAATAGCGACCACCATTTTCGATGAGTAACTAATAGCCTCCGATTAATGCAGCCTGACGTATACCGGGGAATGGACCGTAGTAGCGGCAAGCGCCACGTACGACAGGCGATTCCCCGGTCACATATTTAATGCAGTATGCCTAAACTTCGTTGAGGACGAAGGTAATGGATCAAGATTTATTGGGATAACACGGACAAACTATTGAAACTGAAAAATGGAAAATAAAGGCTCTAGCTTTATCCTAAAGGGAGAGAAGAGGAGAGAGAGAGGAGAGAGAGGAGTGCCACTAAAACTAAAATCATTTTCACAAACACTACCTTCATAACTCACAAATCTTAACCATACTTTTTGCAGGGATTCGTACTTTAGGTGGGCTGAAATACAAAAAAAAAAGACGGAAAAATATCATTACATAAGAAGAGCTATATCAGTGGCATAGTGATCACAGAAAAGCCGCCCATTGCAACAAAATACTGGATCGAGACTCACTTGCCTCTATGGGCATATTAAGTAAATTGCATTTCTTTTGGCAAATTTGGTGGAAAAATCTAAAATACAAAAAAATTATTTTAGAGCCCATATTGTTGTACTGGGGTCTGTTCTTTGTATTTGATACCAGGCAGGCCTGGAAAAAACCGGCAAGATAAGATGGGAAGCTCCTTGCCGGGAAATCTTGATGACACGCGGGAAATCTCATTGTAGCAAAGAATAAAAACATACCCAAATATTTCAAAACTGAATACAATTACAGCAATATACCTGGTTTGGTCTCAAGTGATGCCCATTGTTTTTCATATTTTTCCTATTGGGAAATATTTCACCTTCATAGCTCAAACAATCACTGTTCCACTTTTTTTAAAGTCTATGAATTGGACGTCTATAAACATATTATAACATTAAAAATATCTTGGGTTGACAGAGTTTACTAACCTCCTACAATGACCTATATTTAGTTGGTATTGCGTTGAATATTCCCAAAGGATATTCCGCCTCTGCCAAATCAAGTTCAATGGCAAGAATTATAGAATTGGTCGTTCAAAAAGGTCAGTCTGCATACTACTGTATTCTGCCATGCTGGACAAGACTAAATCTATAAAGAATCTGTGGTTTCATAACTAGTACCACCCCAAACTGTAGTTGTGTTATCTTTTAAATTAAAAGTAATAGAAAAAAAAAGTTATACACTTCATGAATCAGGTATATTGTAACACATCAGTGTTCATTGTGTGTCAGCAGAATGTATTTCTTCTTTGATGTAGTTATTGTCTAAAGGGTGGGATAAGGGCTTCAGCGGAAACCCTTTAATTTATGTATCTTTATTCTTTCACTAAGGCTCGTTCGTTCGTTCGTTTATTCATTCATAACACAGTATAAAACTTGTCTTAGTTCTTAATATGCCCACTATGCCTGCGGGAAATAAAGACTGGCTTGCCAGGAAATTTTGGTTTTTTCCAGGCCTGATCCCAGGATTCATACAAACTCTCTGCAGCAGGGCTGGAAAAAATGCCAAATTTCCCAGGAAGACAATCAAAATTTCCCTTCAAATCATATGCATTTCTTTATTTACATGACAAAA
This sequence comes from Ophioderma brevispina, assembly GCA_023653785.1. Lineage (NCBI taxonomy): Eukaryota > Metazoa > Echinodermata > Ophiuroidea > Amphilepidida > Ophiodermatidae > Ophioderma > Ophioderma brevispina. The sequence goes on along the minus strand of JAMKCH010031829.1, from coordinate 54,863 downwards.
ATTTCCCTCCAAATAAGATTTACCGGGACCAGGTTCCCAGTTCCCGTACTTTTTCCAGGTTCCCAGTTCCCGCACTTTTTCCAGGTTCCCAGTTCCCACACTTTTTCCAGGTTCCCAGTTCCCGCACTTTTTCCAGGTTCCCAGTTCCCGCACTTTTTCCAGGTTTCCTCTGCAGCCCAGCAAGAAACATTCCAATTTCTCCCCACCCCTTGAAAATTTATCTCGTTACGCTACTGAAAATTTCCATAATTTTTGTGGCAAAAACCCACGAACCAATTATACTACTTTGATAATAACTTACATCCATTAAAGATAATAGAGTTGTGGAGAATCCATTTGGTTTCTTCAAGGAAGGCATAGGTAGAACCATAGATATTCTTCTGGATGTTCTGGCAAAATTAAGATGTAAAGTTTGATATCAATATAAAAAGCCAGTACTGTACTTACAGGTTATAAACGACCTATTACTAGTTGAGAGAGTTATGTACACACACCAAAATGTTTGATGCATTCAGTGCACAAACCACAATCTCGGCCAATATTGTTGGAACACTCCATACACCCTATGGGAAAACAGGACCCCTGCTCTCCCCCTCAATGTTGAGAAGATGCTATTTTATCAATGCACTTATAACACTTTCCAACATTGAGGAAGAGGGTAAAAGGGGAATTGGATGATAACAGGTGCTCCAAGCATCAATCCAATAAGAGCCATGTTTCGCTGTAAGCTTCCACTCGCGAATAAAAAGGGACAACAATAGAAACTAGAATTTCGCGGTTCTCGGCTTTCGCGCTCGCTATATTCAAAGAATATAAGCTGTGGGCCGCCCCATAACCTTTGACCCTGGCACGTGACCTTTGATCTCATCAACATATGAGGGATCGCATGGTGCACCTATGACAAAAGTTTGGTTCCAATTGAACTTCAAGTTTTCAATTTAGATCAATTTTACATTTTTAGCCCATTTTTCAACTTGACCTCACATGACCTTTGACCTTTCAACATGACCTTTGACCTCATCAACATATGAGGGATCCCATTGTGCACCTATGACAGAAGTTTGGTTCCAATTGAAGTTAAACTTTTCAATTGAGGTCAATTTAAAAAAAAAACTTAACAATTTTTGACACACACATCCACACAAACACACATACATACACACGCACAACGGATTGCTAAGTGGTCCTGCCAGCTATAGCTGGCGGCCCACAAAAAAGACAAGTGTTTCAAGTGCTTTTGGCTGAGATTGCAGGCATGAGAATCTATTCTTGACATTTGACCTTAAAAAGCACTTAAAAAAGTGTGTAAATCAGACCTGTGAGTGGGGTTTGAAAAAAAGAGCTGAAAAAAGCTTAAACAGTGTAAAACTAAGTAAAAAGGTCAAAAACAGGCTGAAAATGAAAGAAAAAGCTAAAATTTTGACTCTTTGAAAGCATGAAAAAGAGCTGAAATCAGCTAAAAGCTGTGAACTCTCACAGGCTGGTAATAGGAAACAAAATGGCACTAAAAACGGGCTAAAATTAAAACTGCAAAATCGAGCAAAAAAAAAACGCCTGAACACAGCTGGTTGGACATTAAGGAAATTGTTCTCTATGTTAAGAATTTTTAAGCAGTTGCAACACAGTTTTGACAATGAATTAAGTAGGGACATGCAAGAGCCTCACCTCCTGCAAAAATAGAAAAATCATTGCAGGAATCTTCCCTACAAAGGTCATGATTTATATGTTGCCCTCTATATGCCCATTCCCATAGAAATGTGTAAAGGTAAAAATTTGAGGGAAAAATCATATTGCCGCTATGATGAACTTCATAAAATTTCCACAGAATGTAGTCAGGTAACAAACAGAGATGTAACAGAGGAGTAGTAGTCCATTGGGGAGGAGTGCAATTATTATCTATAAATGGAATACACTTTAATTGATGCTGGACCACAAAATTCTCCATACTCTGCAAGCAGTTTCAATTCAATAATGCTTACTGTCTATTAAAGTAGGGTGTAAATTACGCAAGCTATAAAAAAGGGTTTTTTATAGGAGGAGCTAGCGACCCTAGGGTCAAACATCATTGTTTACCTCTCCTACAGAAAAGGTTTGACACCTGAGGTAGTTAGTATGGACCCTACTACATCAATGTTGGTAGGTAGTACTCTCAAATTGTGGTATCACTTTTTCAATAGGGGCCAATTAAGTTTACACAGGGGTCAAATTTTAAAATGCTAAAGGTATGCCTTATTGTTGTCTAGTCATAGGATCCAAAATGTCTAGTTTGTACCATCTATGGACTCATTGGTTTGGGCAGTAAAGCCCGATGTATACTCCACTATCCCTTAAGGTCGCCGATATGCCCTATTGCGATGATTCTGAAAGTTCATCGCAATACCGCGCGATAAAGTCATGTATACTCCGTGCGACAAATGTTCTCTCTCTCATCTCGCTGAAGTTGTTGCTGTATATTTTTATTGACAACAAATGTGCCAGTGGGCATTTTTCATAAAATTTAGAAAATTATTAGTACATACCATTCCCGTATTTTGGCGATATAGCGTTGAATTTCCCGAATGAGATCTAGCAACTAGCAATAGACACGATATATTCGATATACACGTTCAAAAAGTTAGATTAAAATTTGTTATCCATGCCTGTTGGTCAAGTAATATAGGACGGATATTGTCCAATATGCATTTTGAATTCTTGGCAATCATGTACATGTTCTGGAATTTATGTATTGTTTTAACCCTTTAAGTTTCGCACATCTTCAAGGATTTGCATGACTTTTATCTTTGTTAAATGGCAGTTTGATGAACATTAGTAGTACCTACATTTGTACATGGGTGGCCATAGCATTCAACATGTATGATGCAGAGCTCAAATAGTGAGGTGGGTAAAACAAAATATTTCGACTAACCGCCCCGCCAAAACGCTTTACGATAATCCTTAATATCCTCTCATATGGTCATACTATTTTTTCGCATAAACATCCTCGCTTTCATACTGTCCATTTATGTATACTTTATTGGATAGTATTGTGTGTTGATTATCGGGCCGATAGGGAGATTTTTAAGAGCAGGGTTCAGCTTGGTTTTCATGAGGTTATCGCCGACCTGGGTTCCTAAACCGCAATCGAGAATTTTCGCGGCCGCGATTTCGCCGCCGAATTGGAACAAAATTCGCTCTCCCCCCGAAGGCCAATCCTCGCCGCATAAAATTCTTTCGCCGAGGCCATAAAAAATGGGTCAGTTTCCATCGCATCCCGCGATTCGTCGATGAAGTGTGGAGTATACATCGGGCTTATAGGGTAAAAATGTAAAATGGTCAAAGTAGGATCATTTCTATTTGACGGGGGTCAAATCAGAATTGCTTGCTCTCCAATTTTGGTAAAAAATGATCAAGTTTGTTCATCTATTTTAATTGTTTAAAAGAGACTAGTTTTCGTACCATCTGCATGCATTTATATGTTATGCGACAAAATGGTCTAGGGCAACATAATGCAATTGGTGTTGACCTTCTTTGACCCTTATCTCCGTAAGTAACATTTAACATATCTCACTAAACTAATAACTTTTTAGATCCTCTTACCTCAGAGGCAATAATTTCAACTATTTTAAATCTAATCGAATTAACTTTTAATGTTAAGCCCTGTACAAATTTGAGATTGACCTTTTTTACCTTTTTTGTCATTTTTACCCTATAACTACTCCAAACCAATGGTCGTATGTGGTACAAACTATACATTTTTGGATCCTCATATTAGATGGACAAAATGGCATAATACGTTTATACTATTGGGGCATTTTAAAAATTTGTCCCCCTGTGAAACTAAAATGGCCCGCTAGTGAAAAAGTGATACCACAATTTGAGTTACTACCCTACCTAGCATTGATGTGAGGGTCCATACTAACTATAACCCAAGGTGCTAACTTTCTGTAGTGGGAGGTTAACTAACTCCTTAAATAAGGTGCACTATGATATTCTGCTCCTCCTCTATTGGCACTATCACTTTTAGCTCCTCCTCCAATGTTCCCAGGTCCATTTGGTTTAAACCACAAGGCTGCATAGTCTGGGAAGATGTCTAAACTACTGGTTTTTTTGGAATGATCGTCTGCAGGAATACACACCAACAATAGTAAACATAAGCACATTTAAATGATTTTAGGGATCGTTATTTTGTGTTTTTTTTAATTAAAGAAAGGTGCTAGTTCCAATCCATGTCTTTGTGTTCCTCTACGTTTATGAAAGGCTTTGGTACTTGCACGTACGCCCCATCAAGTAACCAGGTAAACAAACTTGCGGTTTTTTTTTTTTTTAAGTTGACTTTTTAATTGGACGTTTTTTTTATATATGTTTATATTGATGGTTAACCAACCACTAAAACGGCGGTTTTTCGTTCATACTTGGGAATGAAATGGATTTTTGAGGGCTCTATTTTTCAGGAGACAAGGAGAAAAATAGGCCTTTCATCTGATTTAAAATCGAACACTACTTCCGGGTAAACAGTGGGTCCCCACACCCAAACAACGATCGGAACACGCACCTTTAAGAAGTCTCAAAAAATAAATTAAAATCTACTAAAGATATCCAATAGTTTTCAGCTGAGTAATGAAAGTTCATTCTGACCAAATCCAGACATTTGTACACAATTTACCTATAGATGATAAGGGCATTTTCACACTGAGCAGGTTATCATTGACTTATGCGATCGCATCAGTTTTTTAAGATTAATGCAGACTTTTTAATTCTAATGTGGCAGGCACAATAACCCTTGTTACTGTTAGACGCTTTCCAAATGAAAGATTTAAGGAGCTGCTTTTTCATGCAATGCTTACATAGTTGCCTTAATTTTATAACACTGAGGCCATAAGCATATGCCCCTTGGTTTGTTTCAGCAACAGAATGTGCATTTTCCCTTGAGGTGCAATGAGAAATTTCAAGTCATCCATATTTTGTGTTAATGTGTGGATTTCATATAGATTAGAACACCATAGATTCTCCTAACATTTTATTTGGTTACAGACAACCTTAAAGTGAAAACAAAAGGTTATTTGCACTGCTTTATTTCAATAGGAAAATGGCTGAATTTCATCAGAGTCCTACTGAGAGATGAACCAGGACTCTTTGGTAGATCTAAAACGCGCTGGAACCACCACTCATACTAATATTTTTTAATATTTGGAAAAGGTTAGATGTGAGCATGCCTGTAAATCCTGAAGCATCTATTGTTTTGTACAATATACCACATCGGACACATGTCAGGGCAATCCATGCGTTATTTTAGTCCCGCTTAATTTCTACAAACACAATGTGCACTACATGGCAAAGAAATCTTGACAGCGACTACCCCCTGTTGTTGTCAATTCTCTGCCGTGCTAATTCAGCGTCTGAAACTGCTGACACTCAATCTTGAACATTGCTTTGGAATTGTGTGTCCACACATTCAACGTCCACAACTTTACTGTTGCAAAACAAGACACCTTAAAAAAGCATTATGAATTTATCAACATGCTAGTTCTCGAACCACATGTCCTCGCCTGCTTCGCGCATAAACTGAAGACAAAAAGCAGCCATACCAAGTGCACTGTGCGGTCCAGGGTGTCCCAAAAAGTTTACAGCAAATAAACTCAATTTCTCAACTAGTTTTCACTTCCCACTCTTTCATTTGACACCACCCAAGGGGCCAATATTTCCATCGTGGAGATATGAATCCCTTAGAAGTCCCCAACCTGAGCATAACCAAGGAGATATTTAGGAGTAGCACCCCCAGGTTTGCATCTTTATAGTAATTCTATACCTCTCACTCTTTCATTTGACACCACCCTAGGGTCCAAATTTCCATGGTGGATATATTATCTTGACAATGTCCCCAACAGAGCATAACAAGTGAGTGTGATGCTGTATGCTGATGATTTTAGTTTTAATGTGGTGAACAATGTAGGGTTTTGAGGGAGAAGTTTTGGAATGGAAGAAGGTTTTGACAAGTGGACGAAGGCATTGAAGTAAGGGCCTGAAGGTAAACCTTGGGAAGACTAAAGTGATGGTGAGTGGGGAGAGGGGAGGTTAGTGCGTACGGTGGACCCATGGGGAATATGTGGAAAGAGGGTGAGGGCAATTTCGTGTGTGTGAGAAATGTGGGAATGGATTCCATGGGAGATGCAACAAAGAATGACGAGAGACCCCCAAGTTTGGGCAAGGGACTTTTTGTGTGGAATATGCAGAGGGAGTTGAGGGATTGGGACGGAAGGTGAAAAGTTTGTGCGAGGTGGAAACCGGAAGGAGTTCACATACCTAGTGCAGGATGAGTGTCGGGGGTGGATGGAGGGCGTGTGACAGCCAGAGTAAGGTATGGGGGTGAAGTTTAGGGATGTGGTAGAGTTTTACTTGGGTAAAGATTTCCCTTGAAGATGAAAGGATGGTGTACAGGAGTTGGGTGAGATCAGTGATGCTGTCTGGGAGTGAGACATGGTGTATGAGTGAATGAGATGGGGATTTTAAGGGCAGAGAGAGCAATGGTGCGAGCAATGTGTGGTGTGCAATTGAGGATAAGAGGAAGAAGACTGATGTATTGATGCAGATGTTGGTTTTTGGAAGAGGCGGCTGACCCGACCTGCGAAGGCGATGGCATAAAATTGTATGGGCACGGGCTGAGGAAGGATGAGGAGCATGTTTTAAAAACTAGGTGGGTGGTTGAGGAAGAGGGTCCGACCAAAGAGGACATGTAGGAAGCAAGTGGAGGAGGAGAGTACTGGAGGTTGGGTTGAGGATGGGGGATGCGTTGCATCGGGCGAAGTGGAGGAGGAGGAGGTGCATTTAACAATGTGAGGTGATCCTCCACGCCCGGTTGTGGGGACAAAACCGATTTAAAACTTTGGTTTTAACTACTACTAACAAGAAGATGTACAGGGTAAGCACCCCAGGTTTGCATTTTTTAGAGTTGATTCGTTACTCTCACTCTGCATATTTTGACACCACCCCAAGGGGTCACAAACATTTTCCATTGTGGAGATTTAATCGTGAAAATGTCCCCAACATGAGCATAACCAAGAGATGTTTAGGAGTAGCACCCCCGGGTTTGCATTTTTATAGTATTCTTTACCTCTCACTCTTTCATTTGACACCACCCAAGGGGTCACAACATTTTCCATCATGGAGATATTAATCTTGAGAAGTCCCCAACATGAGTATAACCAAGAGATGTTTAGGAGTAGCACCCCCGGGTTTGCATTTTTATAGTATTCTTTACCTCTCACTCTTTCATTTGACACCACCCTAGGGGTCAACATTTTCCATTGTGGAGATATTAATCTTGAGAAGTCCCCAACATGAGCATAACCAAGAGATGTTTAGGAGTAGCACCCCCGGGTTTGCATTTATAGTATTCTTTATTTCCTGCTCTTTCATTTGACACCACCCCAGGGGTCATGCAAAAATCCCTTAAAATTCACTAAATTTAGTAAAAATATGAAAATTTACTCAATTTGGCAACACTATTTTTTTAAATATCATGTGACCACATTTTAAATTTGGGTCCCATACAGGGTCGGGAAAGCTATAAAAAGCCCAATTTTACGTATTTTCACATTTTCCAAGAAATGTAAACAGGCTGGCAACCCAAAAGACTGACCCATGTGCAACAACCAGACACTAGAAAAAACATTTCAATGAAAACATGGGCACTTGATATCTAACTTAGCTGTATCTATTGATGTCAATACCTTTGCTGGTTTTTGCTTTGATAAGTCTTCTTGTTTTGTACACCACCAAATCACACACAGCCATACACTGCCAAATAAACACATGCTTACCTAATTTATTGTAAGGTAAATGAACTCCTGAATTAAATTCTTTTGCAAAGTGTAGTATTTCACACTGAACCTGAGCAAATTTGGCTGAAGTGGACCAAGCATTTGGCATAAGTTGCAATTTTAAATTATCAAAGAATGCCCCTTTAAGTGGCCCACATGCATTTTGACCACAATTATGATTCTCACAAAAGATGTATGGCACAGTCTCTCATGTAGCACATGAATTTTGCATATCCAATGTACCATTTCAGCAATATAGCAATTACGCATATTAATTAGATCAATTGTATCAAAAAATGCCCCTTTAATCGGCCCACATGCACTTTGACCCATTATGATTCACACAAAAGATGCATGGCATAGCATTCTTTCTTTCATGTGTAAGGAATTTTTTGCCCATCTTATTTACCGTTTCAGAGATACAGTAATTACTCATATTTAATTAGCTCATTTGCATCACATACTATGCTGCATACTCACACATGGTTCGAAATTTCAACAAAAAAGATGCGCACCATGATAGGGTTTCACGCAGTGAAGGATTTTTTTCCGTATCTGATGTATGGTTTCAAAATTATAGCAATTCGCTGATTTTTCATATTAATTAGCTCATTTGCATACTTAATTTTGCCCTGAATACGCCCGAAATCTAATCAGTTCAAGAACTCTCCAGCCTGCTCCCCTCTTTCCACCCCACTTCTAACGGCTTAAACGGAACTCCATAAAACCTTTGTACAAACTAAGCCTTTGCGGGAAAATTGTTGTAATTAATGCAAATTAGATACTCATTAGCATATTTTACGCCCAAAATCTAATCAGTCGAGAACTCATGGACCCGCTTCTTTCCACCAAGTTACATCATCTAGCCCTTACGGAACTCCCATATAATCGTACACAATCACTTGAACACGGACGGCGGGAAGACAGACAGCATGACCGATAGACAGAGGAAGACAGACAGAAAAGTGATCACTAAGTCTCTTCCGAACAAAGTTCAGGCGCTACAATAAATGATGACAGGAACATTGTGATCAAATGTTACTCTCTTGTGCTTCAAAGTAATGGTTTAAAGGCAATATTGCACAGTTTTTTAAGAACATGGTGCCCCCAATTTTTCAAAAATTTAATGATTCTGTGGCACAGATGTGTTTGGTAATTTTGTCCTAGTAAACTATCGGGAATGACAAGCTCAAAAAAGCGTTATTTGTCAAAAAAGGATTTTGTACTTAGAATCGGGGATTACAAACTCTAATTAAGAACGGAACTGGGAAAACGCTAATTTATGTCTGTCCTATAAATGATTAATGCATTCAAGAAAATGACCTCTTCCCCCTGACTTGCTGATTACCCACGGAACAACTAATGGATAGCATAGACAACTACAATGGCGAACCTCCGGCTATTCATACTGAAAGGATGTTTCCAGCAGCCTTGAATTATTATCGAATGTCCGATATTAATTATTCTAATCAAAATTCTTTTTGCGACAGAGAATTTCAAGCTCTACCATTCACAGATGTACTACTAGCCAATTACAATACACTGTGGAAAATCTCAAATATTTGGAAAATTTGGGGGCGCTCCTCAAAAATGTGCTGTTATTTGCTTAAAGTTGAGAATAACTGCAAAGTTTTTTTTTAACACATAAGTGTTTGGTTTACAGATTGTCTCTAAAAATGCTAAATTTTGGAAGTTCATTTTAAGATTGTCCATTGTGATCTTAAAGCAAGGAATTTGGGAGTGCTAACTCAGTCCACTTGTGTAAAGCTTCAATTTTTTCAATTCCTAGGAGATGATAGAGGGCAGTATAAAATACTACAGAATTACAGTGGTGGTGGTGGCCAAGAAATCCAACATTACATCTTGCACATAAAAAATACATCTTTCTAGAATTTTTTTTTATTACGTTATCAAAGACATATTTTCTTGTCCAAAACTACAGAGTTGGGAGTGAACTCTACTTAAGTTTTTCAAAATTTGTAAAAATGTATGAATAACAGATAAGGACAAAGCTGTATTTTTTATTTTTATTTTATTTTTGAAAACTTTCAAACCCAAGCCCCATCCCGCAGATAATATCTATTGCTCCTCTACACCAGCCTGGCTTGTTAGCTCATTGGGAGAGCACCGTGCTAGTAAATACGAGGGTCGCCGGTTCGATTCCGGCCAGCGTTTTTCTGTTTTTTTCAACACTTGCGTGCGTGCGCTGGCCATCTCCAGAAAAGATTAATAAATAAGTACTGACCAACAGCAAGTCACACCAAATTGGTTTGCATTGGTCTGCATATGCTGTACTTGGTTTTGATTCTTTGGGCGAGTTGCAAAGAATAAGCTTGGAATGCCTCCAATAAACTACTGGCACCTACTATGGCAATCTGTATCTACTGGTTCTCCAATTTAAAAAAAACCAATTTCGAAGTTCTTCAGAGACGGTGAGAGTATCCTGTTATAATGGATTGCAGCGACGGGGACCATGAAGTGAGTGATGAGTATTATTTTAACGACAACTCAACACAATTTTGTTATATTGTGTCATTAAGAATTATTAAAATTTTTGAAAAAGTTAACAATATTTAACAAATCAGCCTCCTTCAGGAAATTTTAATATCACCTTAAGAGGCCTCAATTCTTGGAAATAAGTTTTTAAATCGGGGGACGCTATAATTTTCTACGAATAAGCGCTAATCAATGCACTTTAAGTATACAAATGTTTTCACAGAAAGAGCACAACACAAGAATACCCGAGTCCTGGCTCACCTCTAAGCCAATAACTATTGGTCATATAAGTATGACCAATTTTACATCGTTCTAATAAATCTCGTCTTCGTCCAATCACACCACCCTGAACTGAACTGCCACAGCTCCAACGTTGGTTGAAAAGCATGCCTTTTATTATTAGGGAAATGAATCCAGCATTTGCCACCTATTTCTAATGTAGCCATTAACTGAAAGCCTTAAAAATCCCTGTAGGGGTCTTAATATTTGTTAATATTCATATTAAGGGCGCGCTACAAGATAATACCTGATGGTACCTACACAGCTTCTTATTCGAGTACAAAACATATCCGGGCATGAGCACAATGACCAAGCACAGATATATGGAGATATCCCCTGCTATTCTCTTCTGTTGCCTAATGCTGAGCACAATTTGGCGCCGGTCGCTGTCATTGTGCGATTGATCAAGTATCTCAGACGTCACACTGTTGGAGGTTACCATTCCCAAACAGGCGTCGTCGCACCTTTAACTACATATGTGATTGCTGGTGACACCAGCAGGCTCCATCTGATAATCCGAACTTAAAGGTGGCAACGAGAGATTTTGAGGCCCCAAATTTGCGTCCATAATAGTAATTTCCTAGTAAATTATAAACACTCATAGATTTCTTGCCTTGTATTTCGCTACAGAAATGTCTTAAAAGCGAGAAAAAAGGCGATTCTGATTTGGCTTTATTTTTCACAACAATGTAAAACATAGGTTGAATTTCGTATTTGCTCCTATACGAAATAAAAATTTCATAATTATTGTACCAAAGAACCATTTCTTTCTCGCCTTACTCCTTTTAGATGGGATATTTTTGATGGAAAGCTTTACATCAGGGGAAAAATCAGTACTTTTGATTTTTAAAGGACACCCCGATATATGAAAGCTCTCTTGCCCTTTACTGACGGACATGGCCATTTGGCTCTTCATGGTGAACAGCATCTTCTCGTTCATGTTGTTTTTTTCTCTAAATCTTTATCTCGACTCCATGGTCTTACTGAACAGCAGAATATGTTTGCAAATCATACATTAAATTCTATTGAATCGATTCACCACAAAAATGAATATACAGAAGTGTGATTGAGTTTTCTGGAAAATCCCAATTTTTTGTAAAAAAAATCCTCAAAAAAATCATAAAATTGACCTAAAATCTCTTAGAATTGGTCCTGAAAGTAAAAAAAAGTTGCAGAACTTTTTGAAAAATAAAAAGTTTGTTTTAAACATATTATGTGAACCTTCAGAAAATGGGTGGGGTCAAATCCCCCTGAAAATATGCATTGCTTTTCAAAGAAGTCACACAATGTTATTTGAAACTATGAATACTGCATGTTTTCATAGTTTCTCCATTTGGATATGGGGTTATTTAACATAAAAATTACAATTATTAATTCGATATTACTACATTTTATCAACTACTACTACATAAAAAAAGTGTTTTGCATTTTGAAATAACTTGAAAAGTGTTTATTCAGTGCTCAGGGCTAGAATTCGGCGAGAATCCGAGAATCGAATCTCGCAAGATTTCTCATAAACCGATTTGCATGAATCAATGTTGATTCTCGAAACTTTAGAACTTACACAGTAGCTTATTAGATGTTCCCGTAAATGGTTTTTGGGAATCAAGACTGATTCTCTGCACAACACGACGAAATTCTAATTCTACCAATCTCAACCTGCAGTGGATTAAATAAAAAATGTTACTGACGGACACTGTCTATCCAAAATAAGTAACGTTAGCAATAAAGTTTTAGCATGGGTATTAATATTATCAGAGAGAGATGCTTTATGTAAGTAGTAAAACCAAAGTTTTAATTCCAGTTTTGTCCCCGTGACACACCATTTACGCTCCCATAGCATCTCTACTGCTGGGACACAGCGCCACCTATTCTGTATCCGCATCGCTAATTGGCCGGCTATTCATAGACATGCGCTACGTCATGGGACTCCCTAGCAGCCAAACTCTGTGTTAAAGTGACAGGAGGAGATTTTTTTAGGATACAAATTTCTCTCAATTGCACAGGATCGATTGTAGACCACCTACCAAGAACGTTCCGAAGGTTTATTGGACAAACAAGAACAAAAGAAAACAGCAAACCTTGTTTTGAACTTGCCTGACTATCGTAATTTTCCCCATAGAACACCGTGCTTTGACTTTCTAAGTACTAAATCATCATATTATTACATAAAGACGGCATATTCGGCTTATTCACTTCAGGTGTGATCTAATACATTGGAAAGCATTCCAAATATGCAAAAAACCCGGGTTCAAAAAAATTGGGGGCGCTTCTTTCTGGAAATCTCATTTCTCTTTAAAGGCTCTGCGATTAGCTTGAACAAGGAATGAAAAATGGTTTCGCGGTACCTTGAATATCGCGAAATCAACGAATCAGGTGGTCGATCTGATGTTAGAAACGGGTTCCTAACAAAAAAGACCCCTTAGCTCACTAGTTTTTGTAAGCCTGGCGTGTGGCAAGACTTAACAGCAGCAATCGAGAATTGAGCCAGCTGATAAGGTAAGAAAAATGCTTGTATGGATCGTATTTTTCACGTTTTTTCGTCTTTTTCCAAAAATAAACCTATATTATAAACTAGTCAGCTAACTAGACAATTTAGTTAGGAATACTTTGGTGCGTAAATCGTTACGATAGGCCAAGTATTTTGCGCAATCTCCAGTGTACCGCAATGTACAAAAAAATCTGAATCAACGCTATCTGACACTGTGTGTATGTGGAGTTTCCCACGCTCCGCCGATTATGATGTGGTTGATAACTCCCTAGCGCAGTGAAGATTTGCCAAGGTTTGCCAAGGTTTGCCAAGATTCAATAATGGCCGGCGCTGTGTGCCAAGACGACACGTAAATGGTGTGGTGAACGGAGGTGGCTGGATTCACCTCATCACACACTCGCAACAACCACCCTTACTCCCTCCTTCCACTTCACCCGATTCAATTCAATGCATGCTCCACCCTCAACCAACCCTCCTACTCTCCTCCTCCACTTGCTTCTTCCAAGTCTTCTTTGGACGTCCTCTCCTCAAACCTCCCACCTCAAACTCAAAAGCCCTTCTTAAAATATGCCCGTCATCCTTTCTCAGCATGTGCCCATACCAACGTACACTATTCGCCTTCGCCAAACGGTCCATCGCTTCTTCCAACCCAATATCTGCATCAAGTCCTCAGTCCTCATCCTATCCATCAACTTCACACCACACATCGCTCTTATCGTTGCTCTCTCTCTGTCCTCCTCAGAATCCCCATGTCATTTTTGCTCAGACACCATGTCCCACTCCCATACAGCATCACTGATCTCACACATCTCTTATCCACCATACCTTTCATCTTCAAAGGATAAAAGGATATCTTTTCCCCTGCAACAACTCCCCACTTTATGGAAAACACTAATTACGCCTATTTATTTACATATCAATGTAATTGTACTTTTCCCCCCTGATACAGTAATACCTGTGATCAAAGATTTGCTAACATTACTATTTTTGGACAGACATATTGGGAACTTTTTCCATCCAATTATAGTAACATTAGCAACATATTTTGAACTAGGAACACTTTCCAAATTACTTCTCAAAGTTTATAATCACTATTTTTAGTTCATAACATATAGTTAAATATTAAATTGCTCCCTTTCTAATTTTCTTTTCTGATAAAACAATATCTACATGTACTTTTTACTGTGAAACATGCCATATTTCTTTTTTTCTTTCCAAATTGACCACCAAGGTTATAGCTAGGCTACTCTGAGTGCCGGTTGTAAATCTTAAAATTTACTACACTTTTGGCACTTATGGACAAACTATGCCAATTTATGTGGTAATTTTTCATTTCACTGAGGTAAAGTGCCGGTCGGCAACCTCCCAAATGACCTATGCCGGTTGGTGGGAGCAAGTGCCAGTCATGGCGGACCGTCGCCGACCAGCGTAGCTATATCTCTGTTGACAACCCTACCTGACACACGGGGCAGACCCAGTCTCCTTCTGGCTCCGATTTGTACTTGAGACATCTTGTATGGTAGACCCTTGGACACAATTCACAGCATATGACAGAGCCTTCTTTGTGGCAGTACCAACAGTAGAAGTCATTTCTCGAATCCTGGAAGATAATAATAAGAATTACATGGTTCGTAGATGGCCCACAACTGTGGTATAAAGGAGAATCCGTAGAACGAATAATATTATACAATATACTCTAATAATTATTGACCACAAATCGAGTGTTTTCATCGAAAAACAGAATTATATTTAAGAAATAAAGGGTGATGCAGTAGTATACAAATACTACATGGTTGGAGGGGAAATAGTGCAATCTATTTTTCCCGAGGTACTGGCTACAGGCCTACCACCCCGAACCCGAAGGGTGAGGGGTGGTAGGCCTGTAGCCAGTACCGAGGGAAAAATAGTTGCACTATTTCCCCGACATAGCATGTAGTATTTGTTTTATTACACCTTATAAATATTTATGAGATAATGGGCATAAGAATTTTAACCATATCGTGTTGACTGTAAGCTTTTAGAAATCGCCATCCCGTTTACATGGTTCACAAACCTCGCCGGCGTAAAACATGAAAATCGCCTCAACATATGAACAACTCGTCCAAGTCAGCACAATTTAGCGCTTCAGCTTCCGCGAGAGAACTTCTTCTTCCGTACAGTAGTCTGAAAAGATGTTCACTGCTTTCCGGACGACAAATCGCATGTTTTGTGCATCTTTATTTTGTATTAACGCAGCAATTTCCTCGTCTGTCAAAGACGCTGACCGACTACTGGCGGCGGCCATTTTTGTTGTTGTTAACAACGGAGTAAGTTCCTTCTTTCTTGGAGAACCGTAATAACTAAAATGCGTGACTTTGCTAACACAGATAACTTTGCCTCTGAGTACGATGATATAGGGAAAGTAGTAAAAAAAAACCGCATGGGAAATAGCTCAAATTCACTGATAGCTCAATTTATCATCCCTGTGTCCAGCGCAATTGACCAATGAAATGTCACGACGTATGCCGATTATCTCATGAATAGTCATGAGTGTGTAATAATATTAATATATTGGATGGCTGAGGTTGATCACAGAAATATCGTCCGAGCCTAGATCAAATATCGAGCCTGATATTTTCTTGGCGAGGGCGATATTTTTCTGTTATCAACCGAAAAAAGTCATCCAATATGATTATTATTTATGCAAGAAAAGCTGACTTGACGAAATGGTTTTTAAAATGGCTTCAAAACTAATAAAGGAGAGTATTTGCTTGAGCCGGTGCCCAATATTTTTGCGTTTTGTGGCAGTGTTGGGCGGTACGCGCTACTGCACTGCAGTATTGCACACCAGATGCATAATAATATAGTTTATGGGCGAATAATGTGTCCGAGGTCGGAAAAACTAAATAATGGATAAGGCGCAGCCGAGCCCATTATCTTTAAGTTTTTCCGGCCGAGGATACATTATGAGTCCATAGATGATACTGCATGCAAACCCCTTATTTCTATTCTATTACCTAAAACATCTTGATTTAATAAGATGTTTGCATGCAGCCTGCGAGGTACTTCCCAGAAAAATTTAAAAGCATAAATATCTTAAATAATAGGTTTAAAAAGATGTCATTTGAATTAGTTCAATTTCCTCAATTTGAAACCAAACTTTTTAAACATTGTTAGAAAATTAGTCCAATTTCATCAATCTGAAACCAAATTTTCTAAAAATTGTGGGGAAAATTAGTCCAATTTCCTTAAAATTAAGCCAATTTTTTCCAAATTGGCTAAAAGGTCAACAAAAATGGAAAATTTGTGTTAAATTTGACCAAAAATCTGCATCTCTTCTAATGCTATGGGTCCCTTTTTCGGCAAATATTTGTATATGGGTCCTACTTACAGACTTTTGTAGGCACATCATAAACCAAACTTGAGAGCCCTGATTACTTGTTTGCAGCCCACAATAGTTGTGGATTCAACCAATGCGGCCCCTGTGTCAAAAAGGTTGGACTCCCCTGATATATTGCATATTTCTATTCTTATTACGGGTTCTCCTTTAAGGTAGGATCAACAGATAAAATGGTCTTACAGAAAAATCACCATATCAAATCCCCTAAATCAATTTAGTCCAAAACTTAACTATGGTAAGGATTTAACAGTCCTCCACATATTTTTGCAGTTTCAAGACAGTACGATTTGTTTGTGTTTTTTTGTTTGTTTTTTTAAATTGCCTAATTTTTTCATTAAATAAAATTTTCCAGCCTAAATGGAAGGTGCTTTTAAGGCATGTTGACTTGACCTAACAGATATAGTCCTTTTACTTTGATGTGATAATTCTGATTTTTTTTTCAAATCATTACATTGATACTAAACAGATGCGATTCAAACCAACCATTTAAAGTGTACTAACAGGCTAATTTTTAATGTCTTTGCGGTCTGAAACAAATAACATCTACTGCAATATAGATTGCCTTATTAACAGAATTAACTAATAAATTTGTCCATGGAGGTCGCCATGTTCGGCAGTGGTGACGTTGCTCGGCATTGGTGACGATGTATGACTTGAGAAGTCAATAGATAAAAACAGGTGTCTAAGGAATGTCTATGGTACTCATGGTCAGAAAATCGGATATAGTGTGTCCAGTAGAAAAGCAGTAACGATCGATTAAAAACGGGGGCGGATTCTTGAACAGAACATAGTTGAAAAGGTTTGGTTATGCCATTCACTGGCTACTTATTTCAAGACACACTATGTACTATATACCATCATGATTTCCATTTTTCCTGTGGGCCGATGAAAATGGCTGCAATCATACAGACGATATTATAAACGTTTTACTTTGTTATCAATAATATAGTGTCATTTTTCTGACTGAAAGACATTAATTTGAAACAAAAATGCATTTATAATATGTTAAAGCTTAAATTATATTAGCCTGGCATTTCACTCTAATCAACACAGATTTCATTTTCACTACAATACCAATTAATGTGAAATGACACCTTGCCGGAAAAAAGAGCTTGTGTTTACCCTTGGGACTAAACAGAATATTATTAAAATGTCACTCATGTTGCTATAGATGAACTGCAGTGGGATGTATAGAGAGGAAGATTTGACCTACTTTGGTGACAGAAAATGCATTTTTTACCTATGCTGCCATATGCAACGTAAAATTACACTAAATCAAACACAGACCTCTACCAATACAAAAAAATGACACAATAAATTGGTGCTAAAAATTGGAACACTACAAAGAGATATCACTTTTTAAACTCTACAGAAAAACAAGTATACTTGTGAGACTTTTGTTAAAGAGACACTGGCACATTTGAAAAATAGTGCGCCCTCAAGATTGTTCAAAATCGATATTTTTCCATGGTTGTAAAGCTTTCATATACAAAAGCCCTCACCCGAAATGATTAAGACCAAATCAGCTTCCTTATGTGTAAACAGAACGATTTTATAATTTAACGTCGTCGGCAACGTTTAATTCAGCAGACAATGAAAATGGCATTTAACACAAGAACACGCACGCCGTATGCATGTTTCCCACGCTATGCACACTGTTTGACCGGTCTATAACCTTTGTAGTTTTAATATCAGTGAGTACGAGTCAAAAATATTCATGTAATATACACATTTGTTGATTAAAGTTATGGAAAACTTAAAAGTTGGCCTACAAATTACCTGGATGTCTTTATCCTCATATCAATGTCCCTATCTGTTTTGGGGTATGTTATTTTTATGTGTAAAATATATCTCTGTTCTTCCAATGGCCTAGACCAGGGGTTCTCAATTATATTAGCTGAAGGGCCAGAGTCTTGCTAAACATATCTGAAAGTTCCCTACTTGAGGGCCAAATACACCAGAATTTCTTATGATTGCCTTTATATTTTGGAGCAAGTCAAGGGCCAATAATCAATGGTTGCCGGGCCGGATTTGGCCCGCGGGCTGCCAATTGAGAACCCCTGGCCTAGACTATCATTTGAGAGCAAATTGAAGAAATTTCATATTTTGTGAAAATGTGCCAGTGCCGCTTTAAAATTAGACACACAAGTAGCAAATTTAGACACACATGTCATGGCGGAATAAAGCAATACTTAAGAAATGGAGTCACAAGTATACCTCAGTTAAAACAGACAGACAGACAGACAGACAGGCACATGTTTTCCTGGGAATTCATTCTGTACATCATGGTATGAAAAAAATTGCGTCATGATCTATAATATTGAATACCAGTCTACCGAGTAATCTCAATCAGTTATTTTTCACAAAAACATCAAATAATGTTAAAAAATTAACATCTTGTTAACACATCTTATAATATTTACCTCTTTTTCGAAAGCAATATTATGAAAGTAAGTTACGGTACCAATGACGTACATAGATTCCCTCCAACATGGTGTGTACAGGCTGCCTTTTTTACTGCCAAATATAAACTCTAAGATCCGTATGCACAAAAGAGTTAGGCTTTGTCTGAAGTTAGACCTGGTTTAAATGTAATTTTGTCTTACCAGAAAAGACATTTTTCTTTGCACTGACATGATATATTTTGTATTATTTTAAAATTTGCATTTTAATCTCTGAAATTCGCTAGTTACTTTATGAAGAAAATGTGAACAACTGTCAATTTTGGGCAAAAGTAATTCTGACTGACACCAGGGTTAACATTAAACTTGGTCTAACTTTTTGTGCATTTGGACCTAAGTATATCCTGATGGTCTAATAATTAAAGAGCATGAGAGCATGAAGCTATAGAAATAGTTTTTTTAGTTTTTAGGAAAAAACTAAATTGACGAATATTTTAGTTTACAGAGTTTATGATATATTGAAAAAGGTGAAATGTACAAATTTGATTTAAAAAGTATGGATCCAGATGTCAGACCTGTGAGTAAGGTTTTGAAAAAAGCTGAAACATAGTGTAAAACTAAGTAAAAGGTCAAAAATAGGCTGAAAATGAAGAAAAAGCTAACATTTTTACTCTTTGAACACATGAAAAAGAGCCGAAATCGGCTAAAAAGCTGATCTCTCACAGGCCTGAGATGTGCAGCCATCATGAAACAAACCAATTTTTCCAATTGACCTGTGCCTGATGAATGGAATATTTATTTGTATTGAGTTTGTAGTCGTTGCTATGGTTACCTGATCTCTGAGAGCACCGATCTTTCGTTTCTTGCTGGATGGTGGCACATAGTCCTCAACAGATTCACTCTCTTTGTGTTTATGCCGGTGTTTGTCCTTGTGTTTGTCTTTGTGTTTCATCTTGCCAGGATGTGCGGAAGACCCCAGCTCAAGTTTGCGTTTAATTTTGCTACTTGTTTTAATTTCTGAAAATGAAAGCAATGTGCCAATTGGTCACAATACAACTGGTTATTAAAATGATGATGTGATTAGCCAAGAGAAGATATCAGTAGTTTCCCACAATGCATTGCTTCCATTGGAAGTTTTTGTACAGGTTGTCATGTGAATCGTTAGAGATGAAACACTCTTAAAATGCAAGTTTGTGATCAGTACTGTCAATTTATCCATGTTTAATCACTAACGGTTCACATCAGTACCTGTACAAAAACCTCCATTGGAAGCAATGCATTGTAGGAAGCTACTGAAATCTCTTTAACCTATCAAAAATGCTCTATGAAACGCAAGTTAAAAAGTGGGTGGCCCAACCCAGATTTTTTTTTTACCAAAGAAGAGTTCATATTTTCTCTTTACCCCGACAAAATTTAAAGGCCGACTCAGAGATTTCTCCAGGAGGGCACCCAAAATTTTCAACCAAAAAAAAAAATGTTTTTTGCATATACATAATGCTTATCCGTATACTAATCACTGTGTGAAATATAGCTAAGTTCAAGTCCTTCATAAAGTCCTTCATATAGAAAATCACATGAAATTCCAGATCCAGAATTTTTGTTTTTCGCAGTATCCTATGGCACTGTTATGCTACATAAGTATTAACTGCATCAAAACAAAAAGTTTGATTCATCTCAAACTCTGGAACTGAGCGTACATTGTACAAGGTGACTATTTTTAATGAATACACACAAAAAAATCTAAACTCCGAGCCTGGCCGCCACCTGGGAAATGATTCCTTTTGATGTCATGAACAAAAACGTCTTCAAATGTGGTCGACCACGTTAATTAACACATATCCTATGGGTCAAATTAGTGTGCATTTTTGCAAACTACCTATCCCCCCCCCCCCCTCTCCCCCACAGTGGACCCATTTTAACTCAAAATTTGTATTCAAATGTTTTAGTGATATGCTTGAATGAGAGGAAGAAAATATCTAATGAAAAATCTACCATGATAGGGCCACCTAACTTTTAAATTTAAGATTAAATTACTAGATATAGGCTTTCAACAAGTATTCGCTAATGATTAAAGTTAGTTAGTTAGTTATACCAAAGTTTTAAATCCGGTTTTGTCCCCGTTAACGAGGGTGGCCGGATACACCTCACTCAGCAACACTGCTGTGTGAGGATTTATTGGAGCAAAAGATAATTGACCGGATGCCTTCCTGATGTCAAGGAAGGTCTCAGGAAATGCAAATAGAATTGATGTGGTTTGTGTCAAGTCTACAAGGAGGGACCAGGAAGCATTCAATACTTGGGTTGGTGATGACATCATTAGTGAAACTATTGATTTTTCAGAGAGTACTAGAAAATTCCAGGTGACTGGTGTGAATCTATTCATGACACTGACTGAAAATCAATAGTTTCACTAATGATGTCACTGGTAGTGTATTTTTTTTCTGGCCCTGTTTATTGGAATGGAATGCCCCATAAAGATTTGGAGTAGGTTTATCTCATTTCATGGGACCTTTAATTGTAATACTATAACTAATTAAATTTAGCTAAGGTAATATTACCATATAATATGGGTTTCAACTTGGCCGACTGGTATCTATCATTAACTCATACATGATAAACTTTTGACCCCTCTGAATGAACAATCAAAATAGATGGCATGTTTCACAGTAAAAGGACCATGAGTTCCCTTCATGAATAGTGTTGTATTAGGACGGACATTTTTGGGAAGTGTGTGTCCGTCCAAAATGCGTCACATTAGCAATTTAGTTAAATCATGGATATTGTCTTACCAGATTGAATAAAATGCAGATTGAGATATTTGGAACCAAACTACAGGCTAATACTTTACATAAATAATGTTTTCCATACTATTTTTTTCTTTGATGAAAAGGAATCCCTGTCTGAAGTTTACTGCTAATGTTACTTTTTTTTTACCTCTCATAGGAATAACACTGTCCGTCAAAAAAATAATAATGTTAGCAACACATTTTTTGATAAAAGCGCTATTTATCAACGCTTTTCAAAAAATTAAAAACTATTCATTATCTCTTTATAACACAGGCGCTGATCCAGGGAGGGGGCGCGCGCCTCCCGGTAATTCTGCAAATTCTTGCAAAATCAGCCCATTTTGAGCTATTTTGGATCAGTTACAGCCTTTCAGCCCCCCCCCCCCCCCCCCCCCCGGTAATTTTGACATTTTTCAAATCCTGGATCCGCCATTGTAACATGTCCTTATAAATCAACTAACTCAAATTATACTTCTGCTTTCTAATACAACACTATTCATGAAGGGAACTCATGATCTCTTTACTGTGAAACATGCCAGATCTTTTCCCATAGGTCCTGGATTGGCTTATTACACCATTAATCCTATGAATGATCACATGGCTGGTAGTCCACAAAGGGTTAAGTGCATGGCTTGAAAAATTGGGGAATTTGGTAAGCTCCTTCCCAGGAAAGTTGGCCATTTGGAGGGAACTTGACCATTTGGAGGGAAATTTATACATCGGATATAGTGGGAAATCTGTGACAAATGCAACTATGTATCTTCCCGGGAAATTTACATTTTTTCAAGCCCTGGTTAAATGAATGAGGTTTCAAAAGTAATATTAAAATGCAGAGATTTAACACAGGAGCAGTCCCATTTCCTGAAAATCCAAAATTTGAACCGACGTGAAGGCCAAATTTTAGCGTAACATCCGGTGAAGCTCCGGGGAACGTATTTTCTTACGTGATTTTGGGGTACAAGACCCCTTCTACAAAATAAATTGGTACTTAAAACTTGTGTTTTTGATGCAGTTATACCTTTATCATGAACACTTAAAAAAAAAAAAAAAAAAAAAAAAAAAAATTTTTTTTTTTTTTACATTTCCTGAATTTTTTTATTTATGGCCCCAAATCCGGAAATTTCCGGAAAAGTTACATCTCTGAAAATGTACGTAGGCCAAATGGTAATCATGGTAACAGAAAGAGACTAACATCAACGTTTATCCTCACACTTCCCCAAAAAATACATTCCACATTAGATTTTTGAAAATTCACAAGCTGACACAAAATTCCTTTTTTTTAGACTAAAGCTAGATTTGATAACAGTGCTGAGGAAAAAAGGATCATCCTACCCTTGACTTTGACGTTTTTCACAGCCGGTTTACTGAATACCACATCTTGGCTCTCGTTCTCCTCATCGTGTATTAAGGTGTACTTCATTCTACAAGGAACATAAAAGAGGAATGGGATGAATAATTATGTATAAATTCAGTAAGTTATAATCGTATTCATTAATTCTGGGACACGAACGAACAAAACACCGCGTATGTGCGTATCCTTACCTCGGAAGCGTATGTTCCAATGCCCTTGACAACGGCAATACTGCGCATTTAATGCAGGGCGCAGTAGGGCACAGTCGTGCGTAAGTTGAATGCATGAACGCTCGTATCAAGCTCTCTGTCGTACGCCGTGTCCCAGAATAAAGAATACTATATAGTACTGAAATATTCAGATTCGTACAAATTGGTTTCTTGTTTCCCTAATGCCCACCTCATCACCCAGACTCCGCTTGTGATACTGTAAACAATCAAAATCAGGTTACAAGAATTTGATTTCATTCACTTATTCGCATATTGTCACCCAGCTCCCATGTGATGCTGTAAATAAGGAAGGAAAATCATCTTTAATACAATATTGAGTTTCACTTATAAATGTGCACATTATAAGGCAGCTGTGATGCAAGTTCATGTTGAAGATTTTATGCACATCATCTATGGGCATTATTGTGAGAAAATAATGACCCCCTCAAATTAGTTTTTTCTAAATTTTTAAACAAGCAAAAAGTAGCATATGCATGGAACCAATTTAGGCTGACTGTTAATTTTTTTGCCAAAAGTCAGCCTATTGCTCATTGGAAGGGGACGAGACAATCGACAATCACCACGCTATTTTTTGTGCAGTAGTTAAAACAAGTCAGCATGTCGGTCGGGCCTCAACCATTACTGTTTACGACCAGCACAAAAATTGACTGAAAATACGGAGGTTTTCTTTTAATTACCCAATTCAAGATTTCCAGAACCCTTAAAGGTGGGTATTTTGGATTTAAAATGTAATCGTTAAGCGACAATTTACTCAACAAAGAAACCCTATTTTGGGGCGCGGGTAGCCTGTGGGCTACCCCGCTCTATTCGCTTGGGTTGTGACCTACTTTTCAAATAGCAGTTGTTTTGCAGAAAATATTTGGACGTTTATATCCTCTAAAAGCTATATGTGTGATGGTTTTATGAATGTTTGTGCAATTTTTTACTTTAATATGGAAATGTACTCAATAAGATATGCCCGCCGAAAACCTGAATGTACATTTACAAAAAGATATTGATTTGAAAAGTGCAAATACAGGGCAATATTATCGAAGTTTCCTGAGAATTTTAAGTGATTTTTCTGTATCACAGAGTCTTTAAATCGTTATGAAGTGGCATTAATTAACGGATTCTAAACGTTTTGCACACAAGCAGCAAGTCGTGGGGCGATATCAAAATAATAATCAATAAACATTCCTTTAAAAAGGAAAGGGCCGTGGCAAGCTGAAATATCCAGTAAATTGGTATGTCACCAGCGTCTTTAAATTTTTATGAGTGCAATAAATTAACCTTATGCTTAAACGTTTGGCACCATATGCAGCAAGTCGTGGGCGATATCATAATACTAAATAAAAATTCCTTTAAAAAAGGAAAGGGCGTGTCAAGAGGATACATCCATGTAACTGGTATGTACAGCGTCTTTATTTTATGTGTGCAATAAATTAACGGATGCTTAAACGTTTGACACCACATGCAGCAAGCGTCGTGGGCGATATCAATAATAATAAATAAAATTCCTTTAATGAAGGCAGTGTCAAGAGTAATATCCATGTATTGGTAGTGACGGTATTATTAAGATGATGTATTGTTTTATTTTGTAATACTTGAGCCAACTTTTCAGCATGATATAAAATCCCTATTTCTTAAAAACGCAATCAAACGAATGCAAAATTGTAAGAATGTCTTCATGTTATATACGAGCGGTTCTCGAACCACAAGTCTCGCCTGCTTCGCGTCTCTCTGTAAACAAAGAGCAGCACACCAGATGCAAACTGTTTACAAGTAGAGTGGTCCCAAAGAAGTTGTGCAAACAGATAGTGTAGGATTGCAAGGTATCCCCCCTCCCCCAACACCCCCCCCCTCCCCAATATCTCACCAACCCCACCCGTCCTGCACCACCCCACCCCCTCACCACACCCCCCCCTCCAACACCCCCGCAACACCCACTCCTCTCCCCTCCCCAACACTTGCAACACCCCACCCTTCCCCACACCCACCCCAAAACAACCACACAAACCCCCCTCCCCAACACCCCGCACACTACCACCCCACACCACTCCCCACCACCCCCGCAACACCCCCCCTCCCCACACCCCACCAACACCCACAAATCCCTCACCAACCCTCGCAACACAGCACCGACAAAAGCCACTGAAACACCACATAACATCTCTCCCAACACCCCTCAACACCCCACCCCCTCCCCAACACCGCCTCAAACACCCACTCCCCTCCCCCAACACCCCAAAACACCCTTCAATACTCCACCACCCTCCCTCTCTCCCACCCCCTCCTCAATCCCCCACAACACCCCAACCCTCCCACCCCCCCCTACTCCTCCCTCACCCACTCACCACCCCACCCCCTCCCCAACACACCACCCGACCATCCCCAACCTCCCAACACCACACCTCCACACTTCCTCCCCAACCCCCTCAACACCCCACCCCCTCGCCAACACCACTCAACACCTACCCCGCTTCTCCAACACCAACACCCCACAAAAACACCCCACCCACCCCCTCCCCAACAGCCACCTCAACCCCCCACCCCCTCCCCAACACCACTGCAACAACCCACCCCCTCCCAACACCCCTCATACACCCCACCACCCCCCTCCCTCAACACCCCTCAATATAACCCCACCCCCGTCCCCAACCAGCCCCTCAACACCCTACCCCGCCCTCCCCCAACACCAACCCTCAACACCCCACCCCCTCCACCACAAACCCCCTCAACTCCCGCAACATCCCTAGCCCCTCCCACACCGGTCACACCCCCACCCCCACCCGCCTCCCCAACCACCTCAACACACCCCCACCCCGCAACACCCCCTCTCCAACACCACCGCAACAACAAACCACCCCTCCCCAACACCCCCCCGCAACAACACCCCACCCTCCCAACACCCCGCAACACCCCACCCCTCCCCAACACAAGAAACCTCCACCCCACCCCTCTGCAACACAAACCGCAAACATCACCCCCCCCCTCCGCAACAACACACACCCCTCCCCAACCCCCTCAACACCCCCCCCCTCCCCTACACCACCGCAACACCCACCCCCTCCCCACACCCCACCCCCTCCCCAACAACCCTGCAACACCCCACCCCCTCCCCAACACACCGCACCCCCACCCCTCGCCCACCATCCAAAACACCCCACCCCCTCCCCACCACCCCACCCCCCTCCCAACACTCCTCAAACACCCCCGCCCCAACACCCCGCAACACCCTCCCCAACACCCAACCACCCCAACAACACCCCTCCCCAACAGCACCGTCACACCCAACCCCCTCCCCACACCCGCAACCACCCCACCCCATCCCCAACACACCTGCCCACCCACCCCTCCACACACACCTCCCCAACACCACCTCAACAACCCACCCCTCCCCATCACCCCTCCTCAAACCCCCACCCCCTCCCCACACACCTCAACACCCCACCCACTCCCCACCCCCTCAACACCCTAACCCCCTACCGCCCTCCCCAACACCACCTCAACACCCCCTCCCCCCAAACACCCTGCACATCCCCACCCCCTCCCCATCATAATGCCCCCGTCCCATCCCCCCCAATCCCTCCCCAACACCCCAATCCCCCTCCCCTTTCCCAACACCCCAACCCCTCCCCCAACACCCCCCCCCGTCCTCAACAACCCCGCAAATCCCCCAGCTCCCTCCCCACCACCCACCCGCTCCCACCACCCCTCCCCCCGCCGCCAACAACCCAAACCCCCTCCCCCACACCCAACCCCCTCCCCACACCCTCCCACCCACCGCACCCACCCCCTCCCACATCCCCCCATCCCCGCTCGCCTCACCGACCGTTAACCATCCCCCTCCCACCCCCCCCTCCCCCCTCCCTCAACCCCCCACCCCCTCCCCCACCCCCCCACCCCCCTCCCAAACACCCCCACCCTTCCCCAACACCCCACCCCCGTGTCCCACCCCACACACCCTCCCCACCGGGCCCATCCCCCTCAGGGTCCCTCCGTCCCCAACACCCCATCCCGCCTCCCCTCCCCCCCACCCCTCCGCCAACACAACACAAACCACACTCACCTCAACACCCCCCCCACCCCAGCCCCTCACCACCCTACCCCCTCCCCAAAGCACCAACACTCAACACACCCCTACCCCCTCCCAAACACCCCACCTCTCCCCAACCACCCACCTACCCATGTAACACAGAAATAATTGCATATATATCCAATGTACTGTTTCAGCTATACAGCAACTGTGCATATTTAATTAGGTTCATTGTAACCAAATGCCCCTTTTAATATGGACCCACATGCCCTTTGACCTAATTTGAGTTAGGGTCTTCCTTTCTTGTTTGTTTACACCTGTTTTGTAACCCCCCAAATCGACACACAGCATATAATGCCAACTAAACACATGCTAACCCCTTTATTGTAAGGTAAACAACTCCTGAATCATTCTTTTTGAAGGTGTAAAGTATTCGACCCTGACCATTTACACCTGAGACATTTGGTTGCATTGACCAAGCATTTAGGTCATGATTTTGCAATTTTTAAAAAATTAACGAATGCCCCTTTAATTGGCCGACAGCATTTTGACCACAATTAAATGATTCACACAAAGAGTTTACCATATAGTAGGTCTCATGTAGCGAAGGAATTTTTGCATATCCAATGTACATTTAAGCGATACAGCAAGTTGCATATTTAATTAGATCCATTGCATCAAACAATGCCCCCTTTGCATTTTGATCCACTTGCACTTTGACCGCAATTGTGGGATTCTAACAAAAGATGTATCGGCATAGAAGTCTCATGTAGCGAATGAATTTTGCATATCCAATGTACAATTACAGTGATACAAACATTATGCAAATATTTAATTAGATCAATGTATCAAAAATGCCCCTTTAATCGGCCCACATGCACTCTGACCCCATTAATGAATTCACCCAAAATGCATGGCCATAGTATTTCTTTCATGCAGCGAAGGAATTTTGGGCCTATCCGTGTACGTTTTCAGAGATACAGTAATTTACTCATATTTAATTAGCTCATTAATACTTTTGCCCAACCTAAGGGCCGCATGTATCACAACACACGTCTCAAAATTGCAAAGATGCGCACCATGATCGGCTTTCATGCAGTACAGAATTTTCCGTATCCAATGACCGTTTCAAAATTATAGCAATTACGGCTTTTTATATTGCATATTAATTAGCTCATTTGCATACTTAATTTTTGCCCAAAATACCCCAAATCTAATCAGTTCGAGAACTCTCCATCCCGCTCCCTCCCCAAGTTTACTCATCATAACGCCTTACTGAACTCCCAAAAACTTGTACACAATCCTTGCGGAAAATTTTCCGTTAATTATCAAATTCAATACTTAATTGTGCATATTTTTACGCCCAAAATCTATCAGTTCGAGAACTCGTGGACCCGCTGTCGTGTCCACCAAGTTACAAATCATCATAGCCCTTACGGAACTCCAGGCACATTAAATCGTACAACAAGCCGCGTGAACACGACCGTCATGCAACATCATCATGACAGAACAGACAGACATACCAGACCTACAACAGATAGACGGACAGACATACAGACAGACAGACGGACAGACAGCACAGACATACAGACAGACAACCGACAGAAAGTGATTCACTAAGTTCTCTGCCGAAACAAAGTTCAGGCGAGACAAAAACGTTTTTCAAACTCTTTTCACCTATCCCAAAAGTTGGATTTTGATTTAATGCTTTATTATGGATGCCTACAGGAAACATGAATGGCCGATTTGATTGGATCCAGCCCACCTTTAATAAATAAGTTCTTAAATTTTTTTGCTGATGCATAGGACGATGTTTGTATTAATCATGACTGGGATACTAACTTTGTCGTACTACTATACACAATTCTACTATTACAGTTTAGACATGTTGAAAAGTTCATTACTTATTGCAATTATTTAGAGTGAGGGAGTTGTTTTTATGGTTGCAAAAATGATCTGCAGTTAAGTTTAGATTACTATGTGGTCCCGCCCCCCAGCTTTCTTGTTACTGTGGTTTTCTTGCCAATTTTGGGTCAAACCTCAGGCTGTTGTTTTTCTTTCTACCTGCAATGCCATTCTATACTATTACATTTAGACATGGTTGAAAAGTTTTCATTACGTATTGCAATTATTTAGATTGAGGCAGTTGTTTTATATGGTTGCAAAAATGATCTGCAGTTAAGTATATATGTAACTATGTGGTCACCCAGCTTTCTTGTTTCCTTGGTTTTCTTGCCAAATTTTGGGTCACCCTGAAACCCTGCTATAACCCTCAGGCGTTGTTTTTCTACCTGCATGCCAACCATCAGCTCCATAGTCAAACGCGAGTCGGACAGACAGATCTCTTTGTTAGTAGTACAGTGCAATTCCCCCGTGTGTGACCCTTTTACCTATGCGTGTGACCTTTGATCTCAAATCTCATTTTTAGTAGTAAGATAGATTACAATGCACCTCTTAATAACTGTGATTTACAAGTAAATACGGTGGAATGACAGGTAATATGTCATGAAGTAACGAACATTCTAAGGTGTATATGAATTGAATAGCAATGGCGTGGGTTTTGGGTGCATCTATAAGCCCCCCCTATTTTTACAAACTTCTTCTGATTTTTGTTCAAAGCATAATTTCCCACTATCAAAATAATACATCAAAAAGTTCATCGAATCGTAATTCGTCTATGTGTCCACCGTCATTAATAAAGTGTTCAATGAACAGACTACGATTTTATAGCAACTATTTTACATATACTATTCATTTGGCTTAATGCTGCCATATTGTAAATACTGCTAATAGTGTCTATTTGAAGGTTTCAAGATCCTTTCT
Organism: Ophioderma brevispina; assembly: GCA_023653785.1. Classification (NCBI taxonomy): domain Eukaryota; kingdom Metazoa; phylum Echinodermata; class Ophiuroidea; order Amphilepidida; family Ophiodermatidae; genus Ophioderma; species Ophioderma brevispina. The sequence goes on along the minus strand of JAMKCH010031829.1, from coordinate 24,815 downwards.
AAAGCCACTACAAAGTGCACAAAGAGCAAGTATGCAATTTCATAATGGCGTTAAAATGCGCCGTAATTATAAATAGTGGTAATAATATCAAATCAAAAGGGTTTAAACCCAAGTCTAAAGCTACTGCACATTTTTTTGCAAATATCAGCTATGGTGTAGTCTGATTTCTGCATCAAGTAAGAGCTTCCTTATGTTAACCAGAGTAAATCCTTAATGTATTTTAAACACTTACAATTGTATGAATTTAGAGTCTGATTTTAGGCATCAGTGTTTTGATTTGCGCTTTGGAGATTCGCATGTTCGTGCGGTCTTGCTTACAACTTGCAGCACATTTTGTGGAAGCTTTAGATTTGATGCCTCCAAGAAAGGTCCGCACTGAGTTTTACTCCGCGTTCTGCGCAGTTGTTGATCACATTAATGGCACCAATGTTGGTCAAGGATTCTTGGTATGCAGAGAATTTGACCAGTCGTTTACATCTTCATTGAGAAAGCCAGTGTCTATTTGCAGGATGCGTAGATTAAACCGAGAGTCCTCAGTACAATCTGCAAGAGTTTTTGCTGAATGTAATGTTGTTTTGAAAATTCATTATTTTAATCCAACCCGCTTCTTATGTGCTACTACGTCTACTGTGGGTTTAACTGAAGAGCTGATCAGCCAGTGCACGTCGCTTCCTGTGGGAACTATATCACTAAAGCGTGCAAGGGGCACCATGTCCCCAATCAAATACCATAGGTGACACTTCAAAGCTCTAATTTGCACACACCTCTGAATTCACAACCTCATACTTCAGTACGTGTGACACAGATGAGGTCGTGCCATGGGGCATCAGCAGCTAAGTGCAGGTCATCCACCACGAACTGCAGATCAAAGTGGCGAAGAGTACAAACTGGGTTTTTTCCCGGTATTCCCATAGAACTTGTCAAAATAGATATTTTTTGTATTGGGACTTCCCATTATTTGGTGACATAATTTGTGTTATCACTGAGCAAGTTATTAGAACTTGAAGGGTTGTGAAAAATGTTGCCATCACATACAGTATTGATTTGTTCCGAGTTTCATTATCAATTTATCGTCTACCTTTGACCTTCAGTTTTGTTGACCTTTGTTACATTTTACCTTTTTTGACATTTTGGACCTTTGTTGACTTTGAACCTTGTACCTTTGACCCTTGTTGACATTGAACTGTAAATCTGTGTTGACTTATGACCCTTTGAATATTCAATAAACAAGTCCCAAAAGACGTATGGACTTTGGTTTCAAATGACTATTCTTTAGATATAGGAATTTGTTATAGTGACAAAATTCCTTTACTACACGTTTCAATGGAAAGGCCCATTTGCGAACTCAAGCCTGCGGTTGACCATAGGAACGAACCCGATTTAGCAGAAATCGATAGGGAATTAGTTTTGGCCAGTGGCACATGGTTAAGACTCTGAACAAACATATTTTTAAACTATAGGGGCTATAGATGCCCCTACGTGGGGTTCACATTTTTATTTTCAATTTTGAAAAATTTAAGTCTTTGGGTGACAGAGGTAAAATTTAAGAAACTAATATGAGTCATTGGGTGAAATGGTCTGAAAGTGGGGAGCTTTACATTTTGGGGAAGACTGTCCTAAGATTCTTTTAATTTGAAATGGCTTTATAATATTTAAAAAACACAAGTTAGTGATCACGTTGGTACGTGTGCCTAATCCTGTAATATACTTTACGTACGTCGGCATGCAAAATATCCGGATTTGTTTTCTTCCAGTTCTGCTGGTGAGTCTGCAGTGGTCAATCTGAGGTGGGTAAGTATATATAGCGGTGATTGTTTTCCCGAATAATGTGTAGTATGTTGTATTTTGTTGGTCGCATTTTTTTCCTTTAAAAAATCGTACTGTAAAGGGATATGAATCCCCTACAGTCTGTGTTAATATTTACGTCATGTAGTGCCTCGGCTTATTTGTTCCAAAAAATCAAATAAGTCACTTGCAAAAACTCCACAAAATGTCATCTTACTAATCCCTTCCCCTACCTTTTACATGGATATTTCCCGTTGACTCGCCCTTCCCTTTTTAAAGGAATTTTTTATTCAGGAGACAGTACGAGCTCCTGCCTTGCTCACAGACTGACTGCCATATTGGGATGAGATCACATGCAGGTTAATTGTGGGTGGGGCTTAGAATATGACTTACAGGTCTGACATGCGATACATGCAAACAGACATACATGATTACTCATTGCATGTACACATTATGTCTGAATGGCCCGTTTCTTCACAGTAATTGCCAACTTTTGAATTTTCACTTATTAATAAACCCTTTAGATCTTTTATCAGGAAAGTTGATACAGAGTCCCTTGTTGTGTTTTTACTAGATCTCTACTAGACCTAACCTCCCATACCTAAACCAACTTATTGGTGCTTGTATTCAGGAGACAGCCCACCCAAAATGGTCAAAATTTGACTGATATGGCGTCAACCAAAAATACATGCCCTTTTGTTTTCAGCTGCCATATTAGCTATGTAGAACCTGTCAATTTTTACTTTGAGTTCTTTTAGGAAACTAGTGACACTTTTTACCATGTTAAAATAAGGTGTAGCGGAGTCCTCAAAAAACTTATATGGAGCAATCAAAATTGAGTGTTGGACGTGACATTTTCCGTTCACATATTGAATCCCAATTTATTCAATTACAACCGACCTTCTGTGTGGATATCTGTGGCATTTTTTAATTGTATCATTACAAAGACTAATCCCTCATGATACTGCCACATCAAAATTATATGACTGGTCCTTGAATTATTCAGATATGGTTATCGAATCTTGTCCCAATTGTTCCGTTCACATTTTGTCACTTCCACACTTTTTGCAGAAGCCATGTTATCTTATGAAGTAAGTTTCTATGTTTGTGTTACTTATTCTCTGAGAGCACTTTCACTGAACTAGTCAATTTACTAAAAAGTTTTTAAAACCACTGTAAATGCATGGCTCTGTCCAACATTAAAATTTTTCCGTTCACACCTGTCACGTCCAACACATTTGGTCACGTCAAAAAAAAAAAACACACGCAAGTTGGCTATCTCAAAAACGCTGAGGTCTGCACTTTAAATTTATAGTATGTTTCTAGTTGTTCCATGGTTTTGTGAACTACCAACTTCCTTTGAGGTGTGATCAGTTTTAGTAAATTTTCAAAAATTGCCCGTTCACATTTTCAATTTGTCACGTCCAACGCAAGCTTCAATCAAGCAACCATGCAAATCTAACAGCTTTGGAATATTGGAAGGGCATGAGGATGAAACAAAGAATTCACTTAGGAAAGTGAGTATGTTTTCATCTTTTATGTTTTTGAAATCATTTTTGTGATTTTAATAATTTGATGTCCAATAAGATAGATTTTAAGTCAAAATTCCGTTCACATGTCACGTCCAACACTTTGGACATAAAGTTAATTATCTGCTAACTCAATGGGTGAGATTTGCTTGCATTCAGTACAAATGTTCTCCAGCCTACAACTAATCAATTCATGAAAAATCACTCTGCTCTGTTACTTTTTTGATTTCATAAATAAAACTTTTTTATGTCAAGAACCTGTTTTTTGGATAAATAGAAGCAAAAAATTAGGGTTGCACGACATGGGCTTTTTTAGTCGTCTACTATCGCCCCCAATAGTCACGACTACGATTATTGGCGACTATCAAAATGTCAAAATTTTCGCGGCGTTTGAGCGTACTTCATTTGTTCAGAATACATGTAAAACTATGCACTCTTTATACAGTATTCACGGTATGATGAAAGGACGTTGTCGGGGACATTGTACACACTTTTGACGAGTGATAAAAAAAACAAAAAATGATAAAACACTTAATTTTAGCGCACGCTTTTCGCAAATTTCGTGTTTTTCTGCGCACCAAAAATCAGCAAATCCACACTGAAAATGTGCCAATCTGCGAATTACCACCAAAGGGTAATGGTAGACCACCCTACCATGTTACAATAAGTGTAAATAAATCAATCAATCGATCATGTTGATGAAAAATGTGAAAAATTTGTTGCCTATAATCCATGATCCACCTGATAATTTCCTACTCAACCTCTCTAAAACTATATGTAAAAGACGCCCAAAATCGCAGAGTGTCAATTATATCAGCACAGAGGCAGCTCTCTCTGGGCAATTGTTTAGTGCATTTGTGTCCTTTCCCGATTGAGTCTTACAATAAAGCAACTACCTCACCCCCATATAATTAAATGGATCAATCCAAACCTTATAAGTAACACAGTTTTCTTCATATGTTAATCGGAGGGGGGTCTGACATTTTGCAAGTAAAACAAGAAAAACAACGGTAATTAAGTTCAGATTATTTTTTTTTTTTTTAATTTTTTATTATTATAAGAATGAAGTCCAAAAAATCATTGTGTTTTTTTAATTGCTAAAATAAGTCATTTTCGAATGAAAAAAAATAGTACCAGGCTTGCAATATGGCCGCCTGCATTTAGCTGCAAGCCCACATGGCCGCGAAATTGATACAAAATAAAGCTAAATAAACAATGAATTCGTTAGAACTTAACTGGTAGTGCAAATTTGCGATCAAAATGACAGGGAGTGATAAATTATGTGTTGTCATGAGCTGAAACGTCATAAACGATCAGTATAGTTTAACCTGTAGTTTTACTGTCTTGGGGAATTTCCCAGGTATCCGTACATTCGCGATCAACTCAGGCAGTGTCAGGGTTTAACCGCCGCTTTGGTGAGCAAATCATGCGGGGAATTGGACCAGCTAAACTCTTGACTAATCATGGATTTTCCCTACCCTTTTTCCATTGTGCATTTTAATAAATGATAGGCAGTACACCCAATCGGTGGATTTAGTGCTTAAAAACGGACTTTTTCTCCCTCATTGTGCATGTTTAATGACTCCGATAGTGTAGCCCGCCCCCTAGCATCCACAGAAATAATACCAAATCAATCACTATTCAAAACAAAAGTCCGTAGTCGCGACTATTGGCCAATAGTCGCGGACTCTCGACGATAGTCGACTTAGTCTGCAACCTACAAATGTCAAGAAATTTTCAAAATTCAAGCGTCAATGTTCCTTTTCAAGCTGTATTGCCTTAAGGTGCATACTTTCCATTTATGATGAAGACAAGTCTGAATTTTCTTTTGGCAATCAATCTTAATTTTCCAATTAAAATCTATCTTTGCATTTTTTACAAAAATGGCTCATTTTCAAACTCTCTGATTAAAAAAAGGTAAATAAAGGAGAAAAGAATCAGTGTGCTTTTTGTTTTTTGCCTTAAAATTTATAGTCTTACACACATAAAAAACAAATAAAACAGCTTTACCTGAGTATTGAAAATGACCCCACGTTAACAAAAGTTTTGGCAATTAACTGTGAAACGGGCCTATCTTTTCACAGAGCATCTTTTATTTGGAACATTTTTATAAATAAAATCAAAAAATTAAAAATATTAACATTTTTAATTTTTTATAGAATTTTTCTTTTTTTATTTAATGTTGAATATTTCATATAATTAGCTAATTTTAAGGGAATTGAGATTTTTACATGTCATAATTAGAGAAAAATGGATTTGTTGTTTTGCCTACATTTCATATCGGATGGGCCAATCCAATATTTTTAGAAGTGGATGACAATGAATGACTACGACAAAAATATTGGCTTGAATATTAGATAGGCAAAACAAATCCGATTTTTCTTCACATTATTATTTAGTTTTGGTTGTTTAAATCACCATAAATATTTTTCTATTTCAATAATAATTAGTTAGAGGCAAAAAATATTCCTCCACTGTAAAAACAATAACCAACACTTACCCGACTTAACCAAACCGTACTAGCTGCATGCACTTCATAACATTCACACATGCAAGTAAACACTTGCGTGGAAAACAACATAATTATTTCGTCTCATACAAATATGATTATATGCAACAACCAATGAGAAAGGAGCAATAGATATACCGTATTCCTCGAAAAACCGCCCCGGGGCCGGTGCATTATTCTAAAGGGGGAGGCTTTTATTGGGTGAATTTTTCAGACTTAAATATTTACTTTTTAAATATTGTTTTCAGCCAACAACAAATTTATTTTTTCCCTCAGGGGCAAATGGCCACGATTTCGGCTTTTTTCACTCCTGCGACGGCGTTTTTGGCTTCTGGATTTTCAGATTTCTCGTCTTGTTTTGAACCTTCTCCGATTACGCTCCCATACGTTTTGTACAAATGAAAATTTGGCAAAATTGTTGTCAAATGTCGTCTCACCCATAGCTGGTTAAGTTCGATTGGTGCGACAAGCGCATTCCCTTTCCCTGTGTGTTTGGTATCATTAGAAATAGACATTAAGATCCGTCTAAAAACATGTCATCGCCAATCATGGGGGTGAGGCGGAAATTTTGAAAATCAACCAAACCTTCTTTTTTTGGAACAAAGCTAATAATTTCACAAAATCGGTAATATTGCCGAAAAACACTATTTGTACAAGCTTTGATCCTTCATTTTTTTTTCCAATTTTTTAAAAATAGTATTGAGAACGTTTCTAGCCATACCATCCCACCTGCTTCACGCGAACCCGGAAATAGATCGTTTGTGCAGCGGGGTGATGCAGCGAAATTGTGAAGTAGCGTGTTTTGAAACGATGATTTCGCGTATATAAAATCATTTAAAATGCTTTTTTTACAAATCTGAATATAGTTTTAGATAAAATATACTTTTATTTGCACTAGCATGTGGTATCATTACTTAACTAGCAGTATTTTTTTTTTTTTTTTTTTTTCGAGGTCGGGAAAAAATAAATAATGGACGAGGCGCAGCCGAGTCCATTATTTTATTTTTTTCCGGCCGAGGATACATTATGAGCCCAAAAATAATACTGCAAACCCTTTATTTCTATTCTATTACCAAAAACAGCGTCATATAATGAGAAAATGCATTCGCGGCCCATTATTGCAGAATAATGGGCCGTAAACTGACCAATCAGAATGCAGCATTTTCAATAATGGGCAGCAGAGGTAATAGAATAGAGGATATACGGTAGGTGTTAGGTTTTTTTGAAAGTTTGTAGAGACAAATCTGCACTAATGGTTCAGTAATGAGGCAACTTGTGATGAGGGGAGGAGACTGTGGATCAATTAAAGGTGCAACGAGAGATTTTGAGGCACCCAAATATTGTGTCATAATAGTAATTTCATAATAGATTTTAGACACCCAATAGTTTTTTTTTTTTTTTTTTTTAGCATGTGGTATCATTACTTAACTAGCAGTATTAATGCAACTAGAGCAATTCTCCCAGAGCAAGTTTTGCCGTGTTACAGACTGTGAGTGCTGCGATCACGGGCATGAGTCATGACTGTCATCACTAGTATGTATCCATACATGTACTTTTTGGGGGGGGGCATTTATTGGAGGGTTCTTTTCATCACAAAAACAGTGGGGGCGTTTATTAGAGGATATACGGTAGGTGTTAGGTTTTTTTGAAAGTTTGTAGAGACAAATCTGCACTAATGGTTCAGTAATGAGGCAACTTGTGATGAGAGGAGGAGACTGTGGATCAATTAAAGGTGCAACGAGAGATTTTGAGGCACCCAAATATTGTGTCATAATAGTAATTTCATAATAGATTTTAGACACCCAATAGATTTCTTACCTTGTATTTGGCTGCAGAAATGCCTTACAAGAGAGAAAAAAGGTGATTCTTATTTGCTTATATTTCGATATAAAACAGACTGAATTTCGTATTTGCTCCTATACGAAATTAGAAATTTCACAATTTTTGTACCAAAGAAACCTTTCTCAGCTTAATCCTTTTGGATGGGAATATTTTTGATTGAAAGCTTTACATCAGGGCAAAAATCAGTACTTTAGATTTTTTTAGGGACACTTGATATGTGAAATCTCTCGTTGCACCTTTAAGAAATGCCCTAGAGTCTTACCCAGCAGTAGCACGAGGACTCTTCCTCAAAGCCAACGGCAAGTTGAACCTGGCCGTCTCCTCCTGAAGCAACTTCTCAAACTCCGACTCTGGCGTCAATACAGGCGGGGTAAGAGCGCCACCAACGTCTACGACATCATCGGTACTCATGTCTAATTTTAAGATGGACTTGTCAAGGTTGGGATTAGTCATGATTGGATACGGAGGTGTTGCGCATGTGTTCGTTTGTTGCTGCTACTGATGAGCTATGCAACATGCGTGGTTACATTGGATATGTCTGAAGCATCTGGTTGTTGACTTCAAGTTGGTATACATGTAGTTAGACAACAGCAAGATTGGCAATTGGCAGTGTCCTACGAAGGAAAAAAAGTTGATACATTATTCAGATATGAATCATGGTGGACTTTCAAAACAAATCCAAGTCCCCGGGGTCCAGAGGAAACACAGACTGAAACGCAATGACCAGGGTTCGCCAGTTTATTCCACAGGTGGAAAAAAATGTGTTTTTTTTCCGTGGTTTTTCCACTTGGAAGAAACAGGTTTCTTCCAGTTTCTTCAACTGAAAGCGGAAGAAACTAAAAAAGTCATTTAAAAATTTTCTATTTTAAAGCCAATGACTTACACTTTTGGTTTTATATTATACAGTGAATGAAATATAGTGAAATAATTTAAAATAACCATTCAGGGAACCCCCTACCTACCCCATGTAATTGCATAATTAAACTTGCATTGATCCACAAGGCCTAAATTAATAATAACAAATTACTGGAAGAAACTGATTAGACACTTTTCACACCAGCGAGGCCAAGCATTCATGTTGCCAGAGACTCCTTGTAAAGACTTGAACATCTTGTTATAGTCTCCCTAACCCAGGTTCTCCCCACTAAGCAATACAAAGTTAGATGTATTATACACAACATGTAAAACAAAAGAACAATAATGGTTGCTACTTTTATGATTTGTGTTTTGAAATTAACAAATTGGCCATACAGATTTTAAAAGCTTTTTCATTGTTTGCATCTACAATTACAACTGTACTGTGATGGTTAAAGATTTGGAAAATGGGTTACAATTATCATCTGTATAATTTGATTGCAAAACAAAATTGTTAACAAATTTTCCATATACTTACAAGGTATACATACTAACATGCTATAAACTTGTAAATTATTTTTTTTTTTAAATGTTTGTAAAGTAACTTAATTAAGTAGTAGCCTTGATGATTTGAAGTGCAAAGCAGATGAATATGGTGTAATTTAGTTTGTTGTTCATAATACATTTCTTTATTTCTTCCAATTTCTTCCGGAAGAAACTGGAAGAAACCCCTTTTTTCCAGTTTCTTCCGGAAGTTTCCGAACCCTGGCAGTGGCTCATATTTGGAAATTCGTCTCAACTACAGTTTTGAGTTAATAATTTCTTGGTCAATGCACATGCGTTCGTTGCTTGTTGCATGAACTGAGGCTACGTGCAACCCAGTGGTGCACCGTTTTGGCGGGAAGTGGGCGTACATTGTACAGTATTTGACCCAAAAAATAAAATACTCCATCCAGGCCTGTAATCAGGATTTTTTTAAGGGGGGAGGCAATTTTTTTTCAAAGAGGACTTTCCCCCAAACCCCCCCCCCCCCAGCAAATGTTGCAAAAGTAGACTTTTGTACCAAAATTTTAAACCTTTTGGGGCAAAAAAGCATAAAAATCCTTAGTTTTTTACTTGCTCTGCTACCAAAATACATTTTTTAGCCTTTTTTTAGTGCGTTTTAGTTTTTTTGGAATGGGGATGCCCAAATCTATGACATTTTAGTATTGTCAATAAGCTCTAATAGTTTTTAGTTTTACTAAAATCAATGAAATGCATTATTTTATTATTATTTGTCAACATGGAACCTCAAAACAAATGTCATAACAAACAATTAAGTGCTTTTACTTTCAGTTTATTTTGTTTGCCATTTTCATTAACTTTATGATTGTTTAAAGGTCCATGGTCCAATCGCTACATGTAATAGCCTTGTCCCCAGGGAACCCAAATTTTAGCGGAAGTGGTCAAATTTTTGGTATCAGAAGAAATCTACTATTATTCCCACTTACCCTGTGAAATTTTAGGGCTAAATGATTCTTGGTTTAGATGTTATAAGCAAAAATATGCCCCATTTTGGTCGACCAATATTAACTTTACACAGTACTCTATGAGATTACAAAATCCCCGTTTTTAGCTCTCACTTCAAAATTATGGGTTAAAATATCAGCGCGAAACTTAACAGATGGGGTTTTGGGGTGAAGGCCATCCTAAAAAGATGAATTATTTATAGACTTAAATCGGGTCATCCCCCTTTAAATATTACACTTCTTGGAAAGTACCAGAGGGTGTTTTGAATCAATCCCACAATGCCTTGCATTGTGTCCATACCGTACTGTACTAAACACATGTTAGTACTTAGGGATAAAAAGTGTTCAAGTTGTTTAAGAATCAAGCCATTTCATGATCATGCAAAAAATTCTAGCAAAAAAGTACTAGCACCTTGCAGGCTAAAATGAGTGTAAAAGTCAGGGTTTTTAATGTGTCAAGAATAGATTTTTGTGAGATCACATGACCTTATTGAAGTGAAAATTCCCAAAACCAGTGCATTGTGGGGTGGACTCAATACAACCTCTGGGAATCATCCGGCTTTAAACAGATGTATTTTGGAAATACCTGTTGATAATAAAATGTATACTTGATTGATTTTAAAGAAAATCTAGAAAGCTAAGTTTGTTGATGTGTATTTGAAAATACTAACAGTGTTAGCACAAGGTTTAGCCAGGCATCCCTATACTACTGTCACCTGGGCCCCTTATTTATGTAAAGGTTGGGGATTCAGCACCCCCTCCCCTGGAGCTGCTTTTCTTTTCCCCCGCCCCCCCCCCCCCCCCCCCCAGGGACCTTGATGGATAATCAACTTCACTTTGGCTTCAGGTGTGTGGCACAAAGTGCTCAACAACTGACGTACATTTTTGCTACAGTTGAGCTTTCAGAATCAAATTTCGGTCCATATTAGAAGTTGCACAGTTGGAGAAATATAATTTTTCCAAAAAATTTTGGCTGAAAGTAACAAAATTTAGTTGTTTTAGGCAAAGTGGGGATCTTAATGACTGAAGCGTGCTCACACAGGGGATCAAAAGGAACTGCTAAATTAAGTCAAACTTTGGTCTTGAATGTCATGTTGCACATTCACATACCGCCATTTAAGGTTAAGAGGGTGAGTTGTGCCGCCCCATCCCGGGATGTGGGTGACAGAAATGATAATAAACTCATATAACAAGTAATTTTCTTCATTTCTTAGCTTTATACTTTCTGAGAGTGTTTCATGACATTTCAGATGGATTACTACAATCCTAGACTATGAAGTGAAATCCCTGAAAATTAAAGGGTTGACTCAGAATATTTCCTGAGATGGCGCCTCAATTTTTTAACAAATAATGTTTTTAGCAAATTTGAATAATGCTTGTCCCCATACTAATCACTGTAGAAGCTCAATCGATCTCCTCGTGGAAAATAAAGTCTCCGGTAATATACTATTAATATTTACCTTACTTTCATTTCAAACCTAGAAATTGAGCGTACAGTTTGACTATCTTAGTTTCTAGTTGACAACTTTTAATACGCACAAATATTGTTTTTTCGAAATCATGTCTGAGGCTTTTCAGCCTTTAAAACACTGTTTGAACTCAAGTGTGAGTGTATAGTCCCCATTCATATGACAGCCTTTACAAGGTTACTTCATACATTGTGTTATCTTGTCACACAAGGAACTAACTATGCATGGACCAAAAAATCACTAACACTTTCACATGGAAAAATAAAGCATGCAAGTGGGACATGTTCTGATCACAAAAACCACCTATAATTTGCAATGAATGCAGAACATTGATTTACAATTTCATGAAATTAGACATTGATATAAGATATTAAAACATAGGAGGGATTTGATTCTGTTGAACAAATATATTTGACGCAGTAAACATGGTAAAAGAACCAAAACCATAACCCACAGTTTGTTTCAAATTTATGTGATGCAATACACATTGGATTATACATACATACTGCATATGCCTCCAAACCCATTTAACTTTGAAGTAGTTTGAGGAAGCAGTCTCAGCCCCGTTACATGAACGTACGTAAAAATTGTGCCTCCTGAATGCATTACAATATCAGGTGCTCTGTAATAATAGAGATATAAAGGGTATTGTTTTGTCTTGCTGTGTTATCTATCGTGTCATCTCACACCAGTGACGGCATATTTTAAGTAGAAGCCAAGTTGTTTTACGCTAAACATAGTGTTCACCCGTGTGATACACGATAGTTAGATACACAGGCAGAGGTACAATACCTTTATTCACATTCTTTAACACCTTCAATCAAGTAGGCTATTATAAATTAGTAAAAATATTACTAAAATTAGTAATTACGGTAGATTATCCAATGAAACGATCCCTAGCTTTTTCAGTCCGTTGTTACTATACACCTTTGAGTACCGAGGAGCAAGTCTGCTGTGGTATGCGTTTACGCGCAAAACGTTGTTACATGTGATATTCGTCTCATAGCACATGGCTAGGAAACAATAAATGGAATACACAATTTGTTTAGAATATTGTTTTAATAATCACAACACAATCACAATTGATGTATTCTAACCAAAGAACGCCAAATGACCATGTAAACCATATACGATAATCTCTAGTTGCGAAGCAAGGAAACACATGTGCAACATCCCAGGTTGTGGTGTGCAATTCGTATAAAGCCGAAATATTCGTCCAACCAAAGCATGTTTATAAGAAGGCCACCCAAGAAACTTACCTGATAATTAATATGTTTGAAATAATTATGGCAGCGCACTACAAATAGTATGTGATACCGGAAAGATGGCAGCCATATTTTACCCAGACAGCCAAATAGCTACCTGGCAAATATACCATACACTGCACTACCAACAACCTATGAGACATGCTATTAATATGCATCAAGGCCAAAGTTCACTCATCATGGCAAATTGAACCAGAGCAGATCACAGTGAGATATAGAGCACAACCAATTGACAAATAGTCATCCAATGTACATGCACAGCGCACACATATACCTATTCGGGCATGCACTGTACTAATGTACTCTACAGCTCATGCTAGTGCATTTAAATTATCAATGACTATTATTATCAATAAAATTTCGCAAAAATGTTTTCTGGTCAATTTGATATCTGAAAAGTGAGCACCTTTTCTGCAAGGTTTTTTAACAAGAGACAGTTTGTTTCTATATTTTTCAAACAAACAACACACACATGTGCAGTCACAAACATGCAGTTAAATTTCTAAAATTATTTATATGACCTTTATTTAGTGTACAGCAAACCTAGATTTGAGTTCACCTATATTTTAGTGTGTCTCAGCAAGGGTTGAAAAAGAGAATTTCCCTGGAGATAGTCGCATTTCTCACAGATTCCCACTATAACTTATGTGTAAATTTCCATCAAATTAAATGGCCAACTTTCATGGGAAAACTGAGGATCATGTAGCTTCCCACTTTTTTGAGCCATGGTTCGATCTACGGTAATTTTGATCACTTTCTTCCAAACTACATAGCACTTTCCAATCAATGATTAAGGCTGACTCAAGAGATTTTGAAATATAATATTGTTGTGTATATATAATAGACTAGAACTAAATAGTCACATAAAATGCTAACTTCCAAAATTTAGATGCTTGGAATTTTCATTTTTAGGCAGCACAGCAAACATAGGATACTGTGTATACAAAATTTCAGAAGCGATTAAGGAAATTGTAGAACAAAGTCATAACTTTATATATGACGGGGGGGACATTAAATTTAAATTTGGCTATTTCACACAGTGATTAGCATGTGGATATACGCATATTATGTGTGCAAAAAGCAATTTGTTAGAAAGGGAGGTGAACAATACCTCAGGAAATTCCAAGTCAGACTTTAAGCAGTGATTTGCGTATTCTGAACATTCCCAAACCCCATTTGAACATTGTAATTTTGATCTGACATGGATGTTGCAAACATTAAACCTAACTTGCACTGTAGTAGTGCTTCAAAATCTGTGTATTAAGGCAGAACATTTTATCTGATAGTGGAATTTTTATGGGTGTTTTGTGTAAAAAAAATTCTGACTGAGACGGCTCCAAAATAACCTAAGGAACCTAAGGCAATTTGCCTTAGGTTGCCCCTACCATTGCCTTGGTGCCTAAAAAATGTGCTATTCTTTAACATGTAAGCCCTTGGTGACCCTTTTAAAATTGGGCAAAATTGCCTGGCCCGCCCACAATCGTATTTTGGACCTGCTTGAGATCAAAAAACTTTCAAGCAAACTGCCCAGATTTGAAATGTGCTATTGCGCACAATTGACTGTGCAGTTTGACCGCAAACACATTAACTTTATTAACACACAGTACATTTATTGATCGTTGTGTATATGTATAACTTTATGGTATACCGTTACTGGTGTACAAAATCAACTGTTAGGCCCCCCCCAAAAAAAATTGTTATTGGTATAACCCGCACGACCCTAATTTTTGAAAAAATCAAGCCTGTACAAAAGTATTACCTACCCTAATTTTTTAATATTTCAAAAATAAGTTGTTTTTACCTGATTTTTAACCGATTTTCTCAAATATTTTTGCTGTTCTGGGGTAACTTTGGCAACTTCTCTTAAAGATTTTCAATAATAAGATGTCAAAGTATCAATATTTAATACATTACAAGATTCTGTGTGATGATTTTATGTATCAATGCTATAATTTAAAAAAAAAAGGCCACCCGCCCTACGCCTATTTGAAAATTATTTCTTGTTACTTTACTGTCGACTCCTACTCCCATACAACAATTTTTGGGGGTCCTTAGGTGCGGCACATTTTGAGTCACCATATCACAGCATGTCCCCTTTGCTGTCCAAGACAATATGATAAGTTTCCTCAAATAGGCTTCATTTCAACATGGTGGGTAAAAAGTGGGGAATTTAGGAACCTCCTTCCTGGAAATCTTGACATTTTGGAGGGAAAAAAAAAATCTAACTTCATCAGATAAAGAAATCCTAAGAAAATGTGGGAAAGTTCTCATTTTTTTTCCAGCAACTGGGGCCTTCTACTTAAACTATTCTACTAACTACTCTTTTTTCATTTTTTTTTTGAAAACTTTGGATGTTTTTTCTTACGAAACTGAATAACAATAAAGACTTTTCACCCCTGACACGGTGATCGAATCGACTTTGCGATCGCGTGCTATCTGCCTTCAAACCAGCAACCAACTTCCTTCATACTTTGCAAACTCTGACACACCTATCGCGTTGTGCTTCCTCAATAACAGCACACAATTCGTCAATAAATAGCACTTACACGTAAGGGTCTATTTCCTCCATGTGAATTTCCTTACTCAGTCCCTTTCAATTTCAATAACAGAAAATCACCATTTTCTGTGCGTAATACAAACCAAGGTGCCAAATCATAATATTTAAAAGATGGCCTGAACCACACATTTAAAAAGTCACTACAACCACACATCAGTCCGTAAATTGCCATCAAAAAGAGTATTTGTGAGAGTCAGCATAAGGCAATCCTTCTATTGGAAAACTTTGTACAAAACATCGCAACCAAGGTGCTATTGCGCATAACGCAAGCGCGTCTAGTATTCAGAAACTGCTGCACTAGTACTATCAAAAACGGTGATCGATCGCAAAAGTCGATCGATCACCGCTCAGTGGAAAAGCCTTATTATGAACACACGCACGTTTCTATGAATCATAAAGCTAATATAGTAATAAAGTTCCAAATGTTGAATCCATCTTGCAATATTTGTTGAAAACCCTTTAAAAAACCAAGATGCTAATATACAATGGTGACATTTATCTACCAACGTTCCCATAAAAACATGGGCGGACTCGCCGACTCGGAGTTAACATGATGCGTGTCCCCGCCGAATGTGATCACTAAGACATGGATAATGCAACCTGCACTGTATAAATTCCCTACAATATTAAACCCACCCGTCCCCTGACACCGATCACCCTCCGCTCGTCCCATCGTTCCCCGCCACCTCACCCGCTCCTTCCCCTCCCCCCGACCCCCCACCCCTCCCTCAATGCACCCACCACCCACCCTTTCCCCCCCACCCCCACCCTTCCCGAGATATTCACACACCCCTCCCCCAACAACCCAACCCCTCCCCGATACAAACCCCACCCCCTCCCACGAGACACACTCTAACCCTCACTAACACCGACTCACTAATATAAACCCCTCCCCTAGACACCCCACCCCCTCGCCTAGACACCCCACCCTCGACCCCCGACACCATACCCTTCCCTGACCCGACACCCGGCCACCCCTCCCCCCTTGCATATCCATGTACCGTTTCAAATACAGCAATTACGCATATATTTAATTAGACCATTGCATCAGAACATTCCCCGTTTAAAATTGGCCCATATGTACTGTGACTCAATTATGATTCACACAAAGATGTACGGGTAGAGTAGTCTTTCACATAGCACAGGAATTTTAATATATCCGATTTATCTGTTGTTAGGCCATACACATTTATGCATATTTAACAGATCATTGTATACCTGAAGCCACACATATCACACACTTTCAAATGGCAAAGATGCCGCACCATGATAGTTTATTCTTCGGTGAATAAAACCATTTTGCGTATCCTATGTACCTCTGTTGGTTTCAAAAATAGAGCGATTATGCCGATTTTGCATCTTAATTAGCTCATTTGCATATGTAATGTACCGAAATAAGCCCAAAATCTAATCAGATCGAAACTCTCAACCTGCTTCCTTCACCAAGGTTACATCATTATAACGCCTTACAGAACTCCCATACTCCCCATTTTTTGTATACAAGCTTGCAGGACTGTTTTAAAAATTATGCAAATTATACTTAGCTAGCAATTTTTGCGAATCTAAAAATCTAATCAGATCGAGAACTCATACACGCCGCTCTTCTTTCCCCAGTTACACATTGTAGCTTACTGAACTCCAGATAAATCAGCACAATGTGGGATTAACATTTTTTATCACGGGATCTATACGCTGCTCATTTTATATCACCGTCCCCCCATCTGAACTACGTTCGGCTGGTACGTAATCCTCCCCTAAATTCAATGACATTTTCCGTTGGCAATACTTCACTTAGACCTGGCTGATTAAGTTTCCAGCATCTTTAACCCTGTTTCTGAGGAGCGTAACATTGTGGGCTCATGTCAAAAAAATTGTGCTTCATTAAAAAAAAAACCTTTGTCATCAACACCACACTGATCCCTCCCGTTTTTCCAAAAATGTCATAAAAAATGGCACTTTGCGCTATATCAAAGGTCTGAAATCAGAAATTAACAATTTACAAACGATTCATTTCCTTTCTTTATATTCAAAATGCAGTCCCTGAAGTCATAGGCTTTACATTAACGCATCTAGCAAAACAATAAACCTCTATCCACAAGTTTCCAAAAAGTGCCATAGCCATATGTCGTGTCATGAAATCCACGCAGCGACCTACACGCCCAGTGACTCACCTCTCCTCACTGATCCTCACCATGAGATACGAATTCGCAGGCCCCAGAGTCGTTTCTATGATCTAAACTCTATCGAGTAATACCACCAGCTATCTGAATCCCCACTCTTCGTGTGCACTGACCAATCGTCAAAAAATATCACCCTATTTTGGTTTCGCCATAACTACTTGAATGTCCGTGCCCGGAAGTCACTCGTTCTCTGCGTGCGTGCCGTGGTTTGTGCCTACGGAGTATGGGTTCAAAGTACACTCTTATCGGGTGTGGCTCACAGTGGTGTGCTTAACGCCGGCGCGATTCGTCCTGATCTTTATGAAGTGATTAAATCCTCTTCCAAAGCGGTATTTCCCTTAGTCGTAACCAGGACGGCTAAAGATAGCTCCATTGGGTCAACAAATCCGTTGTGTCATCCCGCCCCCCTTTCCTCTTCTCCCAGATACGTTGGGTGAACTACAGGCTAAAGTCAGTTGCTTTAGGTCAAGAAGGGCACCCTCTTGCAACTACCCTAGCGGTGTTCTGCCCTTGAAGACAAATACTGTTGTTGAACATAACTGTTGCTAGTCCTTGGTTAGTCGAATAAAAGACCGATGCCAAACAGCTGGAACATGCTGTTAGGGCACTTGGGCAGCGTCTTGTGTCGGTCACACATCTGCGGGGAGGCGTGGAGGTATCATACATAGTCGTTGGCTGCCATGACTCTCTCACCGGTGGGTCGGGGGACATTACACTCACCCTCGTGCCCGCCTAGGTGCTCCTAGCGCGCAACCACCCGCCGTTTCGCAAACATACTTACTGACGCATAACGGGTGGAAGCAGTTGGTTCAGCGAAATGAAGGGCGCTTGGGATCATTGTCGGTCTTGCACATAAGAGCGGCCGCGGATGCGAGCGCGCAAACCGAGCGGTGCAACGCCGCAGCTGGTAGAAACCGACCTAATGTGACGCGGGTGTGCGCCGCATGGTCCGACAGGCAAGTACGTGGGAAGGAGGCAGGATCGGGGACAGCGCGGGAGGGGTGTGAGGCCCCAAGTTGACTTTGGGGTGGGGTGTGGTGACGTCCGGGGGACCGGGGGAATAAATTGAGCTTAGAGGGGCAAGAGGGTGAGCATGTCAAGGGCAGGTTAGGGCTCGTCGACCCCCCCGCGTACCTTCTACCCCTCGTCCGGCGGGCGGGTCTCTGAACCGCCGACAGGCCTAGTGCTGTGGCTCCGGCAACCAGGCAGCTTGGCAAAAGGAGAGGGTCGCTGAATGGGCCCATATTCAGATAGTGGGAGCCTCGTCGGCGGGAGCAAAACCGGGCGGCGGGGCGAAGAGTAAGAGTGTTGGGTTAAAATTGGAGGCCCACAGATCAGGCAACACCTACACACAATATCGGCTACACAGTGGACTTTTTACCCTTTCCCTGACCCATGCTAGGCAAATCCAATGGGCCCTCACACCAGGGACTTTAGGGATAAAGATTGTCAATACTGACCTCCCTGTTAGCAAAAGTGGTGGGCACATGAGCTGATACCGGAGTTTCAGTTTCATTGAAAAATGCCATCGAGGTCGAGACTCCTTCTGGCTATAAAACCTAGGGCCGTCTGCGGTCAGAATTGCTTATGTCTCGCTATTTTTAGAGAAAGGTTCCACTTCACCTGCTCTAAAGACAATGGAACCGCTGAAGCGAATCTGGGCTAGAAGTAGCCCAAAGTCCGGAAAACATGTTTAAAAGCTCCAAAGTGAGAAGATTTCTTGCTAGTCAATATGTCCCCACACACTGCCTGCGCTGCAGATCCCCTCATCCTTGTATAGCTCTGGATGACAGAAAGGAGCGAATCACCTACAGCATGCAGGATATAACAGGGAGAAAGGAACGGAAGGAGTCGTATGAGAATATCTCTAAGGTAATCGGGTGTGGCGGAGGGGAAGTGCGGGATTCTCGGGAGTGGAGAAGAGTAAGAAGGGATTAGGAAGGGGGGTAAATAGGCAGTGGTGGAAACCTGTGGCTCTTGACGTAGGTTCTGGAGACGCTAGACGGGAGTTTCCTCTTAACTTATACCATCTGACACACTCTGAATTCAGAACCCCTTCACAGGAATTACAGCACGGGTTTATTCCGTTAGGGCTTTTTTCCGAAGCCATAAGTGTGTCAGAAAAAAGTGTGTCAAGTTTTGTTCGAGGTTACGGAATTCCCCTGAGAGACTGAGATTGATTGTAACTTGGCTTAGAGTCCCACGTGAGTACAGTCTATCTCATGTGCTATGGAAATCAAGGTGTACGCACTCACACAAATCATTGAGGTCGCCTACTGGAAGAGAGTTATTGCTTTAATAAGGTACTTTCTTTCTTACGAGCAATCCTGTTTGGTTTAGAGTTCACCTATAATGTCCCCAAGAAAAGGTTATTTCCACTTTCATCATCAGCTTTTCTTATGCATTGATGTTATGCCAAATGGTTGATCACATTGACCATAGCCATTGTCAAATCATTTCTGCCCTTCTATGGACAGAAAATACAAATTATATTATCTCAAGAGCAATCAACTTTGCACATGAGGCACACCTACTTAAAATATCAACTTTAGTAAGTATGTAAATGGTATGTGAAGAGGCTGTGGATCACACGCCACTTTACAATTTTCAAATACTACTAACAACTCAAATAATTATTTCTTTTAATCAAAACCTTTTAGAACTTATAACCTTTCTTTGCTTTTATATTTGTTTACAAAATATAATTTGGGGGGGGGGGATTACACTATCAGAATACCTATTTTTAGTTCATTTATACCCCGATATACAGGTCTAGGCCGTAGAAAAAAAGGGTGATCAGGTACGCAGCAAAGAATCATGATGCATATGCATACTGCTATGTTTCTTGATGTTAAACGATCGAACAAACGAAAACGCCATTTCCATCGTCTGCTGCTGTCGCCGGCGACATTAATTATTAACTCTTCCTGTTTAGCCCATAAGGGTGCTGATTTGGTCACAGGTGAGGGCTATAAAACGAAGGCGAACTCGTATTACTGCGATGCGGGCAAAATATGTCCCGCCAAATTTTTGGCGATTATAATTAACATGCTATAAATGCAAACTACAATGTATGAACGTCTACAATATGAACCCCACCCATCACCCTCCCGACACCCACCCATCCCTCTCCCCGAGACTCCCCTACCCATCCCCCTTCAGAGACACCCACCTCTCTACCTCCTGAGACACACCAACCCACCCAAACACCCCACCCTCCCACCTCCCTGACACCCACAAAATACTCCCCCTTGCAATCCAATGTACATTTCAGCGATACAGCCAATTTATGCATATTTAATTAGATCAATTGCATCAGAATGCCCCTTAATTGACCCACAAGCACTTTGTGTACCCATTTTACGATTGATTACAAAAAGATGTATGTAGAGTTAGTATTTCACATAGCGAAGGAATTTTGTATCCGATGTACCGTTTTAGCGATACAGCAATATGCCATATTTAATTAGCTCATGTGCATACGTGAGCCGCATGCATCACAACTTTAAAATGTCTAAAGAATATGAGACACCATGATAGGCTTTCATGCAGTGAAGGGGAATTTTGCCATATCTGAGATACAGTTTCAAAAATATAGTGATTACGCCGATTTGCATAAATAATTACTCATTTGACATAAATCAATTTCCCGAAAAACACATAAAAATCTAATCAGGTCGAGAACTCTTCAACCCGCTTCCTGCCACCTTTTTCGTTACATTCAATTTTATACGCCTTACTTGAACTCCAGAAAACTTGTACAAGCCTTACAGGAAAATTTTCGTAAATTTGCTAATTAGATACTTAATTACCATATTGTAAGCCCAAAAATCTAATCAGGTCGAGAACTCATCACCCCGCATCTTTCCACCAAGTTACATCATCGTAGACCTTAGCCGAAACTCCAGATAAATCGTACACAAGCCGTGAACACGGAGGCGGACAAACGGACAGAAAGACAGACGGACAGACAGACAACCAGACAGAAAAGTGATAATAAGTCTACCAAACCAAGTTCAGGTGGGACAAAAATGGTGATTTCGCAGCAATAACCTTCGATTGTCCATTTATGTAGGCTTAAATTTTTAAGCAATTTCACTGTTTTTAAAAAAATTCGCTTTTTTCAGTATCCTACATGACTACAAGTTACAAACATTTTTTACATGTTCTTACTTCATGCTTGCTCAGAAGTGAGCGAAAAGCGCAAATATTTCCACTTACAGTACTTAATAGGCACTGTACTGAGCGGAATACTTCATAGGCACTGAAACACAATTTGCTGTAAGAATACATCTTTAAAACCAACTTCAAATCATGTTTAATGTGATGCAAATTGACACCGGGGGGGGGGGGGGGGGGGGGGTTCTCAAGTTTGGTTTGGGTAGGGATGTACCTCTGAGATTCCGGAAGTAGACCCATAGCTAACTTGCATATATCATGTGGCTATTGGAAGAACCAGAGCTTGGACTAGACAAGTTTTGGTAGTTCTAGTAATTCCTCTGTCAGCCCAGATCTTGGATAAATTGACCATTGCTGATCTTGCCATTGCCAACCGATGCCGTATCTCACGCCACAGCCACCCTCCTTTGCAATCAAGGATCCAAAGAAAGTTGAATTCATAGACAAACTCCACCTCCTTTCCATCAACCAGTAAAGGCTCCTCCTTGCTTTCAGGATCAATAGCCATCAACTACATGTATATATCAACAGCATTCTGTAGGGTACAAAATCAAGTTTTCAGCTCTAAAGCAAAACAGATTGAAATATTATGGTGAAACTTCATCAGAGTTGGACTGGCCATACGGGTGATTCCAGCATCATGGACATTAAACGTGGACCAATTTTCCTGCTTTTTTTTTTATTCATGTCAAGGCTAATCTAGGCATTAACAGCTGTTATTTAATTAGTAACGCTGACGGATTGGCGCCAAGATAGTGATTAACCTCCCTTTTGAAACTCTGCAAGTCCTGGTTCGATGCTACATGAGCAGGAAGGGCATTCCATAAGCCTACAGAGAATGGGAGAAACGATCTTCTGTGGGAGGCCAAGTTGGACATGGGACTTTTACGTACAGCAAGGTCATGAGACCTGACTGAGCGCCTAAGGCAAGGATCAACTGAAAGCAGCTCAGGTAGCAGCTGGCTGAGAAGATCTGGTGCTTGTCCAAAAACATGCGGTGGAAAAGAGTGACAATTCCAATTCCAACTGCCCTGCGATGACCAAGTGGTTGATTGTGATGGAGTGGTGAGCTTCACGTCTCAGTGATATTATAAGTGATATATTCTAAACTCTGCATTTTGGGTTTGTTAATTGATTATTGTAGCTGGGGTAAAATTGTACCTCTCATCACTTTTTGTTGGGAAACCACCGCTAATTATTATGACAGGAGTTATGCAAATGAGCATCATGGACATTTTGCAGAAAAAAACATGTTTTGTACACAGATCAACTCAAAAGTTCATTTTAATTGCAAAGCAGTATAGTGTTAATGAGTAGAGTTAACTCTACAAGAACATTAAAACCAAATTGTAACAGTATCTTCCACAACTTAGGCAGGTCACTCATAAGAATGTCATGGACATTACACTTTTGCATCATTGACATTACACTCCAATAATCTCTTCTTACTTTTTGCTTACTTAAATGTTGTTATGTTGTCTCTTGGCAATTCTATGGTAACAGTGTGATGCAATTACATTTCCTTAATTTAAGTAAAAGTTGTAAATCCATTGTATATATCCTTATACACTGTACAAGCATGTTTTTCTACGTCGATGAGAATGGAACCACTGAAGAACAAAATAGGTGAAAATAATATAACAATTTGTACAACTGACAACTCAAAGGCCCTGTTTTACAAATTACATTATTTTTCACATTTTGACCAAAATGTATTGTATCTGATCTCACTCAAAGATTTTAAAACACAGTTACCAGCAAACTTTCAGCTTCTATTTGAAACCAAATTCTTATACTTTTTAACTCTCGAGCTAGTGCTAGTGTTAATGTGGTCTCAATTTTGTGTTTTTTATATCAGGGGCTACATCGTACGATGAAATTTTGGAAGGGGGTAGTGAGCCCAAAAGTTACAAAGTGACCTAGTGAACACTTGGTATAGCATTCATCACAAAACCTGTGATAATGCCCTTAACAGATGTAAATTCTGCTTCTGATTTGATGTGACAAATAAAATACATTACCCATATCGGTAAAATATCGGATCGGCAAAACAAAAGGCTTTCCTTACCGATATTGAGAGAAACCAAAACGTCAGCAGCAGTCTTTTTTATGCTGAAATTGATGTTTTGGTTTCTTTTAATCCAATCTTTGAATTAGTATTTTTTTATGTAACAAGAAGAAAATATCCTAATTGCACTCAAATCAGAATGTCTAAAGAACATGTGAAATATTAATTTTGTTATGAATAACCCCATACAGCTAAAAAGAAAAGAAAAGAAAAGCCAAATAGCTGTTAAAAAAATTACAGTACCTTATACTTCTTTGTAGTTTTATAATTTCCTTGAATCAACCTTATATTTACCCATTGCATTAACCATTTGAAATTATGAGGTTGATTCAAAGAAATTATAAAACTACAAAGAAGTATAAGGTACTGTAATTTTTTAACAGCTATTTGGCTTTTCTTTTCTTTTTAGCTGTATGGGGTTATTCTTAACAAATTAACATTTCACATGTTCTTTGGACATTCTGATGCTGCTGACGTTTTGGTTTCTCTCAAATATCGGTTAGGAAAGCCATTTTTTAATTTTTTTTGATACTGATATTTATTACAATATAAACACTCAACAAATATCGGATCGGATATCGGCCGATATTAAAAATGTAATGTCGGTTATCGGATCGGAAGACAAAAAAGTCTTTTCGGTTGACCCCTAGTCATTGTCTTCACACTACATGTATATTTTGTCAGAATATACAACTACTTGACCATTTACACTGAATAATTGGGAAGAGGGAGATGTGGTGCTGGGAAGGGGAGATGGGGTGTTGGGAAGGGGAGATGGGCATTGGGAAGGGGAGATGGGTGTTATGAAGGAGATAGGTGTTAGCAGTGTGCAAATTCCCCTGTTTAGCGTAGCAAAATGCTACCCATTTTGAAGTAACTGCT
The DNA here is from genome assembly GCA_023653785.1 of Ophioderma brevispina. Classification (NCBI taxonomy): domain Eukaryota; kingdom Metazoa; phylum Echinodermata; class Ophiuroidea; order Amphilepidida; family Ophiodermatidae; genus Ophioderma; species Ophioderma brevispina. The sequence goes on along the minus strand of JAMKCH010031829.1, from coordinate 187 downwards.
ACACAAATTTTGGCTTGTATTTTTTACAATGCTAAATATACAAAAGCATCCCATTTGTGATAAAATTGTCAAAAACTGCTATACCAAATTTTCGAAGGAATTTGCACACTGGGTGTTAGGAAGGGGAAATAAGTGTTGAGAAGGGGAGATGGGGTGTTGGGAAGGGGAGATGGGGTATTGGAAGGGG
>JAMKCH010031828.1:0-16341 GCA_023653785.1 Ophioderma brevispina | reverse complement strand
TTAGGTCCCGGGTTAGGTTTGAGTGATTATTTGGGTTAATAGTTACGGGTGTGGTTAGGGTTACGTAGACTGTTTAAAATCACACCATAGATAAAACACCACTTATTTAGTGGTTTTACATTAGGTGAGATAACTAGCGATTTCCTTGAAAATGTTCACAACAATATCACAAATTAGGTATATTTACTGCTTGGAGGTACTATTTACTTCCGTATAAATACAACCTTGCTCAAGTCTTCATCAAAATAGTGAAACTATTTCAAATCACGTGAGAGGCGTTTAACCAATTAACAAGCTCAAATTTATTAATATAATAGGTAATAGTAACGTCAATGCATCGTTTCACCTTCTGTTACCAAACATGACAAATATTGAGTTGTGATAATGTACCTGATAATTTGAACTTACCTATTTCATTCTGTTCAAGACAACATTCTTGTAGTCCACTGTTGTGCTTTCATGTCTATTTGCATGGGCGTATCATGACGTCAGCATTACCGTAAACTTTGTCTGAAATCCAAAAGGACCGGAAGTCAAAGGGAAGCATACAAGTCTAAGTTCCCGGGAGTTTCTTTATGGTTATTATAGTTTAGGGTGTCTGTACACTGGGGCACCAAATGTAAGGACCTCTTTTAGCTACTTGTTATAATTGGAGATTTATTGATCTATAATAAGTATTACCTCAACTGTCCATCATTGAAAATGCAGCATTCTGATTGATAATAGTTTTATACTAAAGCAGGGGTTACACTGTCTAACACATCCGAGTTACCTCGGTGTATTGGGGTTTATTTAAACCAGTTTAGAGGCGGCTTAACAGCCTAGCCACCGGTTAGCAGGTGGTTCATGGCAGTTAAACCGTCCTTTTCATTGTTTAGTAGCAATAGAAACCAGTTCAAACAAGAAACAACCTGGTTGAATCAACGAGCAACTGTCGGTTGCGTTTTGAAGCCGCCCCTCACTGAATACTACCATCCACTCAAATCTTAATGCCGCTATCACACAAAGGTACGAATGAAAACGGATGGTGGCATGGATATTTTGTTAATCCGTTGGTCAAGTCGTCAGTCGGGCCGCGCCTGTCACACTTTGATGGATAAGGCAAACGCATCACGAATGTCGATTTTTGGCATCCGTTGATATCCGTTGATATGCGTTCCATGTCATTTTTTGTCCTTTGGATGAACCGGTTCATCAGCAGGAATGTCCCTTCAGAAAAACATCCGTCATAATCTCCCTGCAGCAACGACCCGTAGAACGCCTAGCGGGTGGAAACTTTGTCAATAACCTCGGTCGACTTGCATCACATACTGTTCTAATCTCAGGTTTTTTGACATTTTTGAGAAAATTCGTAGTCCTTTAAAATGACAGGTCATAAGACGCTTCATATAATTCAGAGTTTCAGACTTTGACCTCTAACCGAATTAATTAGATATTAATTAGCAAACTTGATCTATGTGCATTTATTCAATTTATTTTTTCAATAGAGCGCTATCTGACATGGCATATTCCCTATGTGATACACTAAAAATAACGTACAGGCGTACTTTTAACAACGGCGAGAATGCGTTCAATACCCGACTATCTGTGGTCTATCTAAGAAATCGAAATCTATAAGATACATATAGTCTGGATGGATGGTTGAGGCATATAGGAAAGGTGTAAGAGTGATGTGGGGAGTGCATCTTCTCCCTCCCGTATCATGTTGAAGAGAATAAAGAGTGGTAAGATTATCAAAGCTGTATCACAACAGCGCTATCTGCATATATCACTGTGTGTGATACACTGATACGACAATTGGCGGCCTTTTTTTTATAATACGGTGATGAATCTTTACACACTCTGGTCTTTTTGTGTTCTATCTCAGACATCGTTTGGAAAAACATAAAATCTTTATCACACATACTGATCTATAGGTTAACCGTCATATTAAACAGGTTGGCTAGATAACCACATTTATTTTTCACTGAATTAAAACTTCTGAAGTGTTTCTTGCTTTGATGATTGTTCCTTTTTGCTGCCTGTAGTAAATGACTAAGGGAAGATTTTCAATTGCGATTTTCTCAAAACACGTATTTATTTATTTAAACCCATAACTAATATTAATTGAAATTTCCAAAAACAAACAAAACATTATTTGTGCCAGTTGTTGAATTAAACTAGGTGTTTTTACTTCTGAAAAAAAGGCAAAATGCCTAATGGTTAACCCGGTAAAATTCACGAAATTTTAAAACTTACATCTAGGAAATTTATCGATAAACAATTCAAGGTGCTATGTGTGATTGTGCTCCTCTACTTGATATGAGAGCTTGGCACTTGCACATACACCCCATCAGTACCGTGGTAAACAACGGCGGTTTTGATAGTAGAACGCAATTGAAGGCTGTTGCAAAGCCCTATTCATACTGTGCTAATATTGTTGATGGTTAACCACTAAAACGGCATGTTTTGTTTATACTATAGCCTTGGATGAAATGATTTTGAGGGGCTCAAATTTCAGGATCGAACCAATGAGAAAAATACGGCCTTTCATCTGATATGGCAAAATCGATACCCTACTTTCCGGGGTAAATCGGGGGGGGGGTCCCAAAGACGATCGGAACAACGCACCTTTAAATCTAATTCCTAGTAAAACTAATAATTACAATCTACACAGAGAGAGAGTTTCGTAATCAGTATTCCGGAATAGAGTTAAATATGAACACATCGTTTTTTTTACACGTATTACAAAGAGTCGTGAGAAAATAATATTCCACTTTATAGTATACGCCGGTCAAACAATCCTAAATTGGTTAGCTCGAAAAACAGACTCTGACTTTTTCTGTTTTCTGGAAGTGTTACATGTTACAGAATAATATTTTGTGTGTAAGGGAACTGTGTTTAATCTCAGCTTTCATTAGAATTGACGCGACAAATCTGTCACAATGCTCTATTTAAAGAAACACTCTCTCGAATAGTGGTAGGCCATCTGTCTTGGAGTTTAGCCTTAAGGTTAACGTTCCCCCGTGACAATGTATTCCAACCATTTTTTCGTTATTGATGGAAAAAGTGATCGAAATGTTAATGCTGGGGCCGCCATGTGTCGGCACATGGCAGATGCATTAATCCTGGACACGGCATGGTTGAGCTAGCCACGGCTGTATGCTTTTAATGTAAACTCCACTTTTTAGAACTTCTGAATTCGTCCGCACGCCCTTAAGGGTCAACAGAAGGTTTCTAGATAAGAAAATTGACCCTGTAATCGTCTTTGGTACGTATGATGTCACCAAGATATTTTAAAAAGGATCAACGTTTCTGACCTATCGCAATCGTCCTATCTTAATTAACCTTAAATTGGAGTTAAATATTAAGTTGTAACCGGATACAAGTATTGAACGTAAAAGTCATGATCTAACATGTCTAATGCGTATTCGTTTCCGATTTTTTAGAATATATGCTTAAGTTGCCTACAGAAAAGATTTTGACATATAACTATCTAAGTCACTTCTTGAATCTACTTCAATATATCTCCTCAAACCTCACCAGCGTGACCATGACGTTACAAGAGAAATTATTCTAACCATTGGCAAATAGTCAAGAATCTGGGCAAAGAGTTGTCATCATTCGCCACTTGGTAATATAGCCCAGATATCCGTTGTCGCATAAACAACTCTGCTCATAAGCTTATCCATTCGTAATGTGGTTGGACATCTTTCTCTTGTTTTGAATTATCAGTTGGCATATAAAACACCTATTTAGGAGGGAAGCTTACGGGTTAAGTGGATAGGTCTCACATCGCGAGTTTCCATTGCTTTTAGCAAATTGTCATCATTGCTATTATGTTATACACGGTGCTCAAGATGAAGAAAACCCATATCATGAAGGAACATGGTACCCTCAAATTCACAAAATTATTTTAAAATAATGATTGCAAATATTTTGCCACAAATTGAAATCAATAAATCAAGTATAGACAGTGACATATCGCTAAAATAGCAACCGTATTCTTAAACGTTATCGATGACTCGAATTCCCCAACGACCTTGGAGCAATACGTGTTCATCAACATACAAATGGAAACTAAATCACGTTTGGGAATATGGTATTGCGTTTTGATATCTTGAATAGGGTAAGGATTTGCATTGTTATTGTAAAATATGATCTTTTTGATATTACTTGTGTATTTTTCTTTCTTTCTTTTGCTTGAACTTTTTTTTGTAATCATAAGGTTACCTAAGTTCAAAAGTTTAACCGCGTCTTTGAGGAAGAATTTTATCAGATCTCAATCTTTTATGGCAATACACCTGGTTGATGTTTGCTGTGACGTAAATTTATTTCTTTGTCATACCTTTAGATCTTCCTTAATCCTAAAACAAAATATAGGCCTACAACTCATTTATGCAGTATGGGTTTGGGAGAAGATTAAGGTTAGGGTTTGGGTATTTGGGTCCGGTGAATACAAGCATTTATACTAAGCGACATATGGGTATTAGATCTATGTGAATTTCTACTTGACAAATACTCGTGAACGTCAAAGGTCAGAAATACCCTATAAACATAAATGAGCCTTGTGCACAAATGATCTGAATTTTATACAATAACACTGTTTTAATGAGTTCAATCAGATTAGTTCACGAATTTGGAATGCTCAAAGCACAATTACAATAACAACATTACACTCGATGATTTATAACGTAAGATACTTAATATTTCTAGTCCAGCGTTAAAAGATGCGTTGCAATTCAACGATGGTATGTCCCCACAGCGAAGACTCCAAAATGACAGCATGTAAATCCACCGGAAACGCTCCATGGAAATCTTCTCAGTCCTGAAGATAACTTTGTCCAGCAGTTCAAGACAACGGGTTTTGTCCCTCGACGACACTAGTATTCCACAGTATATTAGTCCGGGATATAATCGCCACGATTTTTATCTGTCCACAATTTGGAATCCTATTTTGATTCCCAGCACTTTAGGCTTCAAAGATGACAGTAGAATAATTATAGCCTTTTGCTCACGTGGTAAAATAAATATAATAAATCCTGGCACTATGCACTGTACTGATCTACCATTGTTGCAGATCAAAACTAGCTATATCTTCCAGCTAATTGCTACTGACTGCCTGGGTGACAAAAGTTGTCTTCTCGCCACCTCCTTTTTATAAAGCATTTCATCACTATTATTTCCCAATTCTTAAAGGGGAATGGCCCGATTTAAGGATATGAAGCTATCATTTAGATATATTGGCCTTCACCCCAAAACCCCATCTGTAAAGTCTCGTGCCGATATTTCAGTCCATTTTTGCTGTGAGAGCTAAAAACGGGATTTTGTAAGCCCCATAGGGTACTGTGTGAAGTTAATATTGGTCGACCAAAGTGGGAACATTTTCGCTTTAACTTCCAAACCAAATATCCTTTTGCCCTAAGATTTCACAGGGTAAATAAGAAAAATAGTAATAGCTTTATTCTGATACCAAAATGTTGACCACTTCCGGTAAAATCTGGGACTCCTGGGGAAGAGGCTATTAGCGATCGGACCATGGACCTTTAAAATAGATATTACCACAGCATCATGTATAAACATTTATAACCTTGCAATGTCAAATTAGATTTCACATAAATTACATTAGCATTGCATCATGGGAAATTACCTAATTTTGCAATCTGTTTGATCTCAAAGCTTATTAATTTGACTCATTTTCTACGTTTACCATTTTCGGAAATCCCGCTCACCTCTTGCACAATCTCTACCTTGATGTAAACACGCACAAACAACACTAAGGGAATTCCACTTTCCATGAATACTTGCCGAAACGCCCGGTGTTTCGGCAGATATCCCTGCCGTACGGCAAGGTCATTTGCCGAAACAACGGGCGTTTCGGCATAGCCGATATTTCGGCGCAGCAAGCCATAAAGAGTATTATATGCTTATTCCGTACAGGCAGCCCGTCACCCAAACACAGTTTAATAAACAAAAAACAAAAATAAAAAAATCTTAACAGCTGACCCCCCCACCCTCAATTGACTTTTAAAACAGTATCTTTATTATATGGTGTCAAAAATATATAAGGTTCCCACAAGGCATAAAACAATCTGCATAAGTGAGTGTGTGACACGGTGTGTGCGCGAGTATGGATGAGTTCTGGCCGCAATTAATGGTCCAGGACTGTGCATTTTGTTCAATAGCGGCGCTATTCAGGATTATGTGTTCGCTTTATTTCGTAAAGGTATTTAGGTATTACAAAAGAACGTCCGTCTGCCGGCACACCACTGGCGAACAAACTGGTTTTAATGCATTCGGTGTTTTTGCCCCAACGGTATTTAGCAGAGGCTAGATAGAGTGCTGATCCCCATCATATGTGGACCATATCGATAGTCCCTTTGGGCACTAACGGAAGTTTTTTTTTAGCTTGGGCACTCAAGTGTTAATGGAAGTTGAACAAAAAGGCAACATATTTTGATATTTTGTTATCCACAAACAGAAAAAAATCAACCACGAACACACATTACAAAGTAACATACTTTAAAAATATATCATCACTTCGCTTAAACGTGCGCATTTTGGCAAGTCACAGGTGGGATCGCATTAAGCCGACCTACTTGATACGCGGGAAAATAAACTGCATATAAAGCGTCGACATGACTTGATACGTTAGTCAGACGACATAGCGACATATTTTTTTCTTTTCTTGCTTTGAGAAACAAAAGGTACAGTTAATATTCGCCTTTAAATGTTGTTCCATTCTTCTTGCATTATGTCTAGTCATCGGCAACTCGTCTCCTCCAACAGTTTGCGTTATTTTGCGAAGATTGCGCGGTCAGCGGTTATGTTATTAAAAACTAAAAAAAAACCATCCAATAACACTTTTTCAATTCAGCATTTCAAAATTAAAAGCAAATTACATTGGGCGAACCGATCAAAATCACATTATCCCCGCACTTTTTCAATTAAGGTTTAGGTCTCAGAGATCAGATTTTTCCTCATTACCCCCAGTAAAAAATTTAGAGACTGACGTAGCCCCTAGTTTGCGCAATGTAATTTTACTACTAAGATGTTTTTTTTCGCGTGTCGTGAAACCTTGGACCGTAGGCTAACGTGTGTCCAGAATTTTAACGATTAAAACTACGTGTTGGTGCAGGAGTACACGTAACACTCGTATTGCTTGGAAAGTGGCATTTCACAACAACCATTTTGTTTAGCATCTATCACGTGCGACAACAGCATTAGATTTCCAAAAAATGATGAAGACGCAGTCCCTGAAGAGGCAAATAAAAATATTATAGCAACCCCCCCTCCCATGACCATGCCAGATGTTGTTTCGTTGTTGAATGTACTTGATATACAAGGGTTATCAAAACTAAACGTCACACAAAACTTATTTTCTAGAGATTGTGTTAGGTTAACACACACCAAAGTGACTAGTTCGCCAGCAGCTTAAATTAATTTAACAAAAACAAATTAAACCTGTTAAGTTAATATAATAGAATATAATAAATAATAATAATAATAATAATTACATGATATTTATATAGCGCCTTATGTTGCAACAACCGCAATGCGCCTTTAACCAACTACAAAATTATACAAAAGCTATATAACATGATAAAAAGAAATAAAACCCTAAAATTCAGCCGTACCGTAATACATTTTACTAATTACATTAATTATAGCAAAAAAGACATAATTTACAGTATCCCAAATGAAATTAAAAGAGGATCACAATACAATCTCATGCCATAAGAGTATGTTAATTATGGAAAGCCAACAAGTTTTGGGAAAAATGAATACAAAACGAGAGACATACAAATAGCATGAAATTGCACATTTAATGCATCAATAAAATAAATCAAATATAATATAAACTTACATCAACAATTTTAAAACCACAGGGACCCAACTGTGAGTATGTACAAAGTGAAATAAATAAAAGAACGCATTCCCCGTTACGATGGTCCATAATAAAAAATACACAACAGATAACAATTAAAAGGTTCCAAATTATCTAGTGTAAATTGAAACGTATGTTTTGTGAGAGGCCTTTTTAAATGGCCTTTTGATTTTGAAATTGGCACGAAGTTTTGGAGGGAAGTTTATCCACACTGTAGGGGCAGGCCCAGCAATTGACCTTTCACCATAAAACTTGGTTTTTGGGAATCTTAGGTGGGCGAAGCAGCAGTTCAGATGCTGATTTCAGGTGCCTTCTAGGCTTATGCATCTCAATGAGATTGGTAATATATATAACAAGGAGCATGCACATGTGCAGAGATTTAAAGACAGCAGAGCACTTTGTACCAGATGCGGTGATGGACAGAAAGCCAACTGAAGGTCTCCTCGAGAACGGATTAATATGATCTCTCTTTTTAACACCCTTGTTACCACATGCAAATATGAAAGCCACAAAATTTTGAACTGCCCAAGGCATCTATCAATAACCAAACCTGGTTAAAGACCATAAAGGATAGAAAACTATTTGCCAACTTGTGAATGTTGAGCCAACCAGTTGCTACAACCCTAAGACCCCTGAAACCCTGTACATGAAACTAGTTCAATTACACTCCCACTTCATATGATTACCCAAACATGCGGAATTTCTTATAGTGATGATATTTGTTTGGTGTGGATAAAACCTCAAACCTTCCATAGTACATGTCAATTACCATTATTTTGTACTTTGAAATTTTAATTTATAGATGCAAATTCAACAAACTAATCTCAATGTCACAGGCCTCCTGAAAATGTTCAGGTTAAAATTTAAGACTGAATATACGGATTGCCTGAAAAATGACAATTAGGTACAACATTTCAAAAGTTTTCCTGTGGACTGTGGATGAAGATAATTTTGTATATTTAGCTTTTAGTTTTTTCCCCTTGATTATTTATTAACACTTAAGTGACGAAGGGGTTTTCCCCGTTGGTTGCCCAATGGGGGCAACCCCCCAAGGAGGAACCACTTTTCCCCGATGGAAATTTGGTTATGAAATTTATACCACCTTTGAAGGGTCATAAGACAACCCCAAATCAGCCATATAAAAAAATGAAATTGGTATTGGATGCAATATTAGGGGCCAAAACATGTTTTCAAACCACTGCGAAAAAATGGGCCCAAAAAAGACGGAAAATCCAAATAAGCCTTGCGCTACATCAAACTTTTTGAAAACTTAACGGGTGTGGCAAAAATACACACCATTTCCCATAGACTTTGTACAGGGTAACGGTTTAGCAACGTTCCACAATGAAATTGTTGTTTTCAGCACATAAAGGTGTTAATTAATTTTAATGTTACTATTATTTGTTTACTTCAGCAAAAAAATTTGCTGTGGGTCTTTGATTTTTTTTAATATTCTCAGTTGATTCGTAGGCCCAAGGGGGGGGGGGGGGGGTTCCAGGGACCCTCACTAATTAACTAATTAACGGCTGGGCCGATTTTAATTTTTTTTGGTATGCAAAGAAAACACATTAAAAGTCAGACAATTACAAAAAATTTCGGCGCGAGTGAAAAACCCACGCGTTAAAAGCGGCCAGCGCGGTGGGAAAACCAATTTGGAGGGTCCCTAGGAACCCCCCCCCACTTTGGTCACTCAGTTTTAATAATTTTTTTTAAATTATGGTTTGCATTGGTTCTATTGTTTAGTTATGCATGACATGTGTCTTGGTTGGTTTTTTTTTGATTGTTGTGTGTTTTTGATGTCTTTGTTGTTTTGTTCGCCGTTTCTTTTGTGGTTCGTTTCTGCTCTGTCTTGTGTGATCAGTGTCTTGTTTTCAGAAAAAAACCCTTGTAAAGAGATTCTCATTTTCATGATGTATTCTTATGGATAGAGGAAAAAAATTTATAAAATTACAAAAAGAAAAAACTTATTTTAAAAATCAAATCATTTGCACAAATTGTTGAGGAATAACGGTCTACTTTTTCACGGTTTTAGCTAAATTAGTTATGTACCTGTCCAAAATAATGATAAAAAAAAACGTATGAGAAAAAATCAAAGCTTTAGATGCAGAAAGGCTTTGGTGGGCAAGAGGGAGAGTGGTTTTAGAAGTCAATTTCACACAGCTCCAGGGAAATATAAAGTTGAGTTTGGATGGTGGAGGTCGAATTGGAACCGGTGAAGTAGGAGAGGAAGGATAAGGAAGTCGGACACAGAGCTGGAATTAGGTAGCAGAAAACGAAAGGTATGTGTGTTATATTGAACTATTGGAATACATTTAACAAAAGCAGGCCTAGATTGGTTGTAAAGGCTTAACTAATTCACAAATTCATTGTTGATGACATACATTTATGCAAAAAGTAAATAAGTCTAACTGGAGCATTGTACATGTATGAGCTTGAGGTTTGTGCAGTTTGTGCAGATTATTGTAGCTTATTGTCATCAATACCATGAAAATTTGTAAAACATTTCTGAGATATTATTTTTGAGCGTCTGTCTGCTATTTGAATGAAATTCATTTAAGTATTATAAATATTGGATTGAGGACTATGGCAATTTGAGAGTGTAATTCAAGTGTTTAATAGTCAAGATACTGATTTAGCTATTTTTTATGAGATGGAATTTTCATGTTAATTAAGCTGATTTTACCATATACTCCATACGTACGAACCTGCCAATTTTCAAATAATTAAGGGTTGTTTGGAACGATTTTCGAAATTGACGATTTCTGGACTCGTCTTTTTGGCATTTTCGTTTTTTTTTTAGAAATTCAAAAAATCAAAGTCACTGTATGACTTTACATAAAAACTATGATAAAGCCAAATATGAAAACTATTTTGTCTCTGATGTCAACTTTTCCACTGGCACCTCAGATCGATATTTTTATGAAAAGATATTGGGATAAAATAATTTCATGAAAGAATATTTTGTATAAAAATTCCCGCTTAACATTGACATAATGTAGAAAAAATGTGTACACGGCTTAACGACACCCCAACTTTACAATATAAGAACCCCACAATGGTGACAACAATGGGTAATTAGAGCCTCTGACATCTATGAATTATAGGGGGTATAGTAGAAGCTAAATGTTCACACATTGCATTCAACAATATGGACTATTTATGTAGTAATTCCTTCTCTCGGAGGTTCTTAACACGTGCAGAATTGTATTCAATTTTGTCAAGGTTAAGTGGTTCATTTTACCTCAGAAATACTTCAGGATTATTTTTTTTTTTCGCAAAGAACACACTTTGTTCAAAAAAAAAAATATTGATCTGTTTTAGCCTACCAATGAAAAAATTTACATCAGAGGAAAAATAATTGCCATTTGGTTTTATCAGAGTTTTTACTTCATGTATCACGCATTGGTTTAGGAATTTTTGCTACAGAATTGTCAAAAAACAACGAAAATGGCGAGTCCAGAAATAGTAAACATGGTAAAAATCAGTGATATTTCCAACAACTCTTAAGGATTACTCTTGTCATGGTTCTTGTATCAATTCATAGGCCTATTATTATGGTTGTACAATATTGAGTTGAGTTTAAATTTAATCAAAGGATGAGAGTCATGGCTTTGTGTGCTGCGAGCCAAAAAAACCAGCTGAGAACAAAAAACCTGTAAATATTCAAACATAAAATTATACACAATTGAAGCTATTTAAACTCTTGTTTTACTTTTAAGTGGCGATTTAATTAATATTGGAACTTATATTATGTTTAATTATAGAAATTTTGTGGTAGCAATAAGGTGAGAGAGAAGAAGTTACGGCGGGGAGACACAGTAAATGTCGACTGTGGCAAAGTGCTTGTGGAAGAAGTTGATTACATTCGAAATCAGTTTAAAGCACAGGATGAGGATGGCAACATCAAATTATACTCAGGTAAATTATTCTACTAATTTGACACACCAAAAGTGCTTGTTTATTGCAAAATAATGTATAGATCACATGTTTTATACCAAAAGGTACTGCCCATGCACTGCAACATTACCCGGAGGAGTCTGATCCAGTTGCCTTGGGCACTCCAGAATAAACTGAAAGAATGTGACCATTCATTTACATTAATTATCTAATTTACTTCTCTTTGCATTGCAGTAGATGACCTCAAAGATCTGAAAGAAGAAGAGACCATCACAGATCATAATAAGATGGAAATGGAATCTAAAGTTGCAGAAGTGGAGGATGAAGAAGTAGAAGAGGAAGAAGAGCTTGCAGAAGACATTGAAGAGGAGGAAGAGCAGCGTGTAGAAGAGAACAAGCCTGAAGAGGAAGACAATGAAGACGATGAGTACCTATATGATGTGTATAGGGGAGGGTGTGGTTTTATTTGGGCAGGAGACATTGTCAAGTACCTAGGTCAGCTGGTTTGCAACTTGATTTCACTTAGCACGGTAGATGGAGGGATAGACACTACAAAGATGGAAGTGGATGACTCCTGCTCTTTAACTTGCTGCCCATCGAAATTAGTCCTTTGTTCTGATATAAAAATTAAATCCAAATTAAAAACAAAAATACTTAATATCAAAATGTCCTCCCTTCAAGCAGTTCGCAAGTCCCAGAACACCCACAAAACCAATGCGGCCTATCTTAATGAGTTAATTGTAAACCAATCTTTGTCATTTGTATATTCCAAAATTAGAGAATTCTTACATCATGGGAAATCAACAAAGAAAATGTAAACACTCACGTCCTAAGAGAACAATTCCACCTCGAAGCCAAAAATAACTTTTGCTTTGAATATGTAATTGAGAAAAAAAATTATAAACACCTAAATAACATATTTGGAAAACTGTGGGATGTACGCATACCAACCAATGATACTAGAAATTTTTTCGTGTTTATTAGGCGACTCAGAATAAAATCAAATTTGTTGGGTACACAAGCCCAAATATTGCAAATGCATCTTGAAAAGTGTACATCCACCAGACGTTTTGATATCTCTAATTTTAGAGAAGTTGGTATTGAAAGCCTACATAGGCCTGTTCCAGATTTGTCTGATATAGGCCTACTATGATCCTTTGTTCTGATATAAAAAAAAATTGAATCCAAATTAAAACCAAAATGTTTAAGTGTCAAAAGGGACTCCCTACCCTAAAAGCTGTTCTTGTCTCAGAATACACACAGACCCAATGCATCCTATCTTGATTAATTAACTTTGAACCAATTTGTGTATTCCAAAATGAAAGAATTAAGTGTGAGACTTGGAAAAATGGCATTGGGTGTTAGGGGGTGTGAAAAAATGGGGTCATTGGGTGTCAGCTTAGCAAAAAAGGGGGTCTATTGACTAGTAGATGCTATCCACTGACATATGGAAATCCCCCCCCCTCCTTTGGACATTCAGAATTTTAGTCATACAAACAACCGCTTAGTAGATGGTAGGTAATGTTGATACCAAAACATGATATACATGTCAGTTCACAACAGCATTTCAAGAATATTGGGGTATGGGAGTATGAAGCAGCTTTAAAACACAACCTTGAGCTGTCACTGGCACGTGTCTGGCAGCAAGTGTCTGGCAAATGGGTGTAATTTGTTATTGTTAGTAATTGGTAGTATACTAATAACAGATGTGAAAAAGTTGCCACAGACAAGTTCTTTGGCCCTTATGAAATTTTCAGTTGATAGAAAGGTGAACCTGATGGGTGTAAAAGGGATTGTTCCAATTTACTGTAGTACTGTAGAGATAGATGAATACCACTGCTTGAAATAAATGAAAGGACAAAAGTAATTACATATAAATTCTCAATCTTTTTATTTTCAACACTACACAATAGTATTACAAATTGTTGTATTGTTTGGCTATATTTTTCATGATTGAAATTCTTTTTCAAAAATGTGTACATATAGCCAGTCTTGTAATTTGACAATTGTAAAAATACAAATTTCAAAGATATTATTGTGAAGATTAACATTTGCATTTCACATATGCAGAAAAGGAAGCCTTATAAAATAAAGTTGAAATATGTAGGCCTACTCATAGGAAGCCTTATAAAATAAAGTCTAAATATGTACTTTTATGTCTTTCAATTCCCATAATTCAACAGAAGTTGATACACTAGAAATCTACCCATTACCATCTCCAAAGGCAAATTTATATGCAAACCCCATATATGTGCGTCCAGTATGAGATCACCTAGTATAAAATTATACTTTTTGATGCATTGGTAATGTATTTACTGATATAATACAAACTATTTCCTGTAATACTGTGTTTCACATTATGTATGATCGTATTTCCTGCATACATGTTTAAGCAAGACCAAAATAACTGAATTGAATTAATTGTATACATGCCATTAACGTGTGGAGCTGGACAATTTTGGCTCAAAATGATAACCTTGTAAAGCATTAATACCAAGTTGGCCAACTGCATTGCATTTGTGAATGGAAGCAATTTACATTAATTTTTTTATCTGGATATTTTCAGGAACCTTCCAGTCACAATATGTCAACATACTACTGCATTCGTTTACAAATAATTTACAATAATGCCAAACTGTTAATCAACAGCATACACTGTGCCCCTAATTAAGGAGCAGAAAATAATAACATTTAAGTAATTTGCGTCCTAGACGCCTCTAGGGTTTAGAGATTCTAAGGCCAGACAGCTCTTCCTATAGCCAGTTTATGGGTATTCTGTGTAAACTGCGGTGACAACACTAACCTTTCAAGGAAGAAGAAGAATCTTATTAATATTTGAAGAAGATGGTTCTTTGACTTGATTTTGCATTGATGACGGAGGCTGCAGCTGTAGTTATGAGTTGAGAATCTATGTATTTCTGTCCCTTCGACAAGCCATACGAATACAATCTAGAGTTAATGAAAGAAGAAAAATACCGTTTAAATGGTGGCAGTTTGTGGGTGTGGTTGTACATACCTTCATTTCAGTTCATTAGTATGAAGAGGTGGAGTAATAGGCCTAAAGGCTAATTATTTATTTTTACAACTAAGTTTAAAAATGGACCGGTTGAATAATACATCAATTATGAATTCCTAATAGTGATTGGATCATTTCCCTCTAAATACTCCTAACTTCTATACATGCTTTTAGTAAAGCATTGGAATTTGTTTACAATTATGTATAAATCTTAAAATGAAGTATATTGCATTGACAGAGTGCAATATATGTATACTAAGACATAAGTCTAGACAGAGAAGATAGCTGTAAATTGTAATCAGAAAATAAATATGTAAGCACCATGATACCAAACAGCACATAATTTGCTCTGATTTAAGTGGTTCATATGTATTTCACTTGAGCATCATCTATAAATAAAACATAACTGATAGTTCTACATACTTATGATGACATTACTAGTTACAATTCAGACTATTAAGCTGACCTGCTTAAAAAGTGAAATCCAGTATCTCAAAAGGGTTTCATAACTATGCTTGATCGCAACTGTACTAAACAGACTGTACTGGATCATCAGAATGGCTAACTTGATCAAGTGATTCAACTTGTAAAATATATAGAAGAATGAATTCTACATACCGGCTTTCCAACAAAACCCTGAACTGACTAGTTAGAATACCAAGAACAGATTGTATCCCCCCCAATTCAATGTTGTCCTGATTTGTCAATTGTACAGAGGACATAGACTTGATCACAGCCCTAAACTAGTAATTACTATAGAAGCTTATATAGGTACAATTTTTAATTGTTGAGAGGTAATGAAAAACATATTTAGGTGGTAATTTTTTTTAAGAGTTTGAAAAAGCTCAAAATATAAATTACTCTTTACTGAAGGTAAGATATATGTCGATAGTCTTAAACATTCACATTTCTTTTAAAATCTGACTTGAGAATATGATTTCTTTACTGTCTGTCATCAGTTCAATTACATATGCACAGCAGCAATGCCAAGAGCCACACCATGGCAATATGCCCTAGTAAATATCTTCCACAAGCATTCATTTTATGATCATACACAAAATATTGGTAGTACTTACAATGTACATGTATATACGTAAACTATGTTGTGTGAAATTCAAGTTCAATCGATGGACAGTGCGGAGTGTTGCCCAGAGGTTATGCGTGGGGTTAATCGCAAAGTGAAAGATGAGCATGTGACCTAGAAACCATATGCTTAACCAGTTCATAGGGAAAGTCACTGGCGCAAAGTATTCCCAAAGGATAGGCCAGTTCTGTACCTCTCAATTTCAAAGATTTCTGTCAAACTTTTGTCATGAAACGAGCTGCTGCATTTTGAACTCTCTTGCAGCTTGGGCGATGTCTTTCTCACAGCGGCATAGAGCAGAGCAGTACAGGAGTTAGTCGTGAGGACACAAAGCGTGCAAAAGACGTTCAACAGATGACCGATCGAGGTAACGCCGTAACCTACCAATGCGGTAGATTGACAAAAGATGCAACACGGACTAGAATCGTGACATGCTCAGTCATATCTAACGAGCTGTCGAAAACAACACCAAGATTC
>JAMKCH010031827.1:0-37006 GCA_023653785.1 Ophioderma brevispina | reverse complement strand
TATCACATTCGAACCCGTACTTTCGCCCCCGCATGGATGCAATAAATAGTGCATTTTTGAACATCATAATATTGTAATGCTGGATTTTTTTTATTTTAATCATATTAAAAAACTCAATCGACGATGTCAATAGCACTCTTCCACAAGTCACTAAATCATAACAGTATGAATCGCATTCATTCTTTATTTAACGAAATACGTCTTATTTAATTATAAAATTAACCAAAGATAACTGAATTATGTTCACGTGTTTTCTATTCAGGCAGGCACATTCACATCCTAGACGCCAAAACGTGCATTATAATTACACACCTGGTTCAGTGCCCGTCTGTATGTACGGCTGCCCAGCTGCGGGTTTTCTGACGTCACAAATAGTCTTTTCTCATCTTGACACGTAGTACGCAATTATGATGATACATGGATCAATGTTTGCTGCGGCCCACACTGGGCTATTGAGTGGCACACAGGCTGCATTGTCCACATGTAGTAACTTTAAACGAATTTTCAATCAACCCAAATACACGCCGTACTATTTTTGTAATGTAACTTCATTTGTTTTTTCAATACAAACTATGTATGCTCTGTGGCTGGTGGAATTAAATATCGAATACAATGCAGTCCAAATTCCCACGTGATTATGATTTTTGACGATGAATCATAAACCAAAGTTGTCAGTTGTTAAAAAATCAAATTTGCATAATATTTATTGAAAAAAAAATCACACCTTAATCAACATTTAATCACAAACAGTGTGTGTTTAGATACATCAATCACTTGCCTTCAAAAAACAAACAAAAAGACACGATACAATTATTTAGATTGTTGTTACACCCGGAAAAAGAAACATAGTGTGCAACAAAATCATGCAAATTGTATGTTATTAGGTCATACTCCAATCACTGATGCAATATCCTTGTAACAACCTTTTCCAGACATCTTATATATTTAACCATTATTAATACAGCCCGAAAAATCCTCAATATGTACTCAAATACGCGGTTTTGCTTACGGAGCGACTTTCGGCTTTTAGATTCTGCTCCCCTATAAACAAATATTAGTAACCAAATGCTACACTATATAAGACAACTCGCACGACGACGCAAGCAATATGAGGGGCGTCCCGCCCCTCAATAAAGCAGGAATTAACAGTTACAGAATATGTTTGTGACACATTTGCCAAATTTATTATTGTTTAATTAACTTGGTATTAACTTCGCTCCTTAGTTTTACGCATGTAACCTTCCCGTTCTTACGTTCGTGCTTATGTACCATAAAGAATTACGTATTGCATATGTTTTAGAATATTGAGGCATGTGCTGATTTTGTATCGTTGCAAATACTAGCTACAACAGAACGGTAATTCTTTCAGTTGGCATATGTTTTCGGGAAAGCAGCACATTAATGCAATATTCTGGGTTTCGCCTTTTAGGGGGATGTTGATATCGTCTTGATACGGGCAAGCACTTGGGGCAAGTGTGGATTAACGGAATTATCCTTTCATATTTCAAGGTTTAGCACTGGCACATATAATTTCAGATTTCAGATTTATTGTGATCTCCACACACAAAACCTGTATACAAATAAACATGATAAACCTTCATATATAGATACCATAGATTATGTACAAAGAGAACTATTTGGTGTATACAAATGATAAAATCGAACTATTGTTAAAATTAAAACATATTGTTCCGTGGGTAAGAGTATGACAACATGTATAGTACAATCTATAATACAGATAAACAATACAAAGCAGTATTTTAGAATGCATACATGGTGAAGGACCGGACACTGCTAAACGCGAGGGTGAGGTCGCAGTGCCCTCTACAAAAAGGGTCAACAACTTAAAATATATTTTAATATTCTAATTTGGGAAGCTAATAAGAACGCGTTCATCCAACCGAACTTGTTTTTAACAACTTTCACTCTGGTACGTTTTCCGCTATTGTTTTAATGTTCACAGCTGACAACAGTCCATCTCATCTTCCATACCTTCAGAAGTTCCCGCCCGTTCTCATCGTAGCATTTGCCGCCATATCGTACCGTCTACCCCAAGGAACAGATGTAAGATTGACTCTACGTTTTGCTGCCAACCATCCCCCCCCCGAATAACGAATCTCCAATGAATGTTTGTCAGAAACTTCTGGAGTTGCAGTGGATAGAGTGCATGTAGGTGTCAATTTATTAAACGCTTTCAATAAATTAGTTATGATATATCATTAATCATGGGAATTTAAAGGAAGAAGCCTGAAAAGGATTAATATTTTTTTATTACACACAGCCGCGGAAGGGGTTTGACGGCTAATTGGTCTTATTGGTATTGGGTTATTTAGTTTTAGCATGGTTCTATACCATGTTGCCGGTGTTTTCCTCTAAAATGCGGACCAAACGTAACTTCTTGGCATACCAAATCACATGTAGTCTACCACTCATACCAAACCTTAAAACATTTAATGTACCATTTTATACCAGAATCATTAATCTATCACATTATGCCAGAAAACCAAGAGATGTCCTTAAATATAGTATACAGCGTACGTTTATACATGATACTGATTTTAATATAACTTTATTTCTCTCGTATTTCCCTGCCGGTGTGGTTAAGACAGTCGTGGCCGTCTCAGACGTGAAGCGATAATAAATCCCCTATCAACATCAAGATCTCCCCATCCTCGTCAAATGGCCAAGAGTGCACGTCAACATACACCAAAAAATCAGAGAACGGACTGAACACCAGCTCAAGACCATCAGCCCACATGTTGATGCCAAACGTTCGGTGTGTTTTGCATCGGGACAGGTGATAGGATATCTTCACGTTCTACACAAGTGTTGTTCACCGCCAACATATCGTCTCCACCAGTGTCTCGTACCCAACTCCAGCTTCAACGTCTTCAGCAACGTCTAAATTTTGTTATTCGGTCTTACCATGTTAACATATGGGACTACCGCAGCAGTACATGGAGCTAGGAGCTTCCCATATTCTTACGTCCCTCATCAGTATGCTACCTGCAAAGAAGCTTGCACCAACGTGTCGTCTGCTTACCACGGGACCGCAATCGGCAGTGTTTCCTAATTTCCCTCCTATTGCCAGAGTGGAGCCATTCGTCGATGCTGTTAACGTTCGTCAGTGATTTTGTCTGAACTGCTACCACTACCTAGAATTGGAAGTATGGACATTCTGACTTTCCGCATGACGCAATTCTCTTGATAAGAAGAAAAGACTTTGACACAACAATTTGAACACAGCCATTAAAATAACGTGGGTATGGGAGATATATGACCAGTTTAACATGACAAGTTTTTTTGGAATTAGTAAGCGTTGGTTGAAAGACTTTCCATTGCTTTAACTGAAAACTTTTGCAGATTTTGTGTGCCTGTATCCACGGTAATGTCTTGAGATATATGATGACTTGAGTTTGAATTAGCATGAGATGTTTTTGATTATCGTGTGTTTTGGATCCAAAAGCGCGTTGACACAATGGAACGCAATTAATAGTTTTTGAGCATTAATTCAGAGAAATTGATGTTGGGCATAGGAAAAAGAAAGTAGCAAGCAACTTTTGGTATCAGGTGTTTTGGTGATATGCTGTCATGTGAGAGGAAAGACGTAATGAAAAGCTTGACCCCAATCAGATCGCCCACTATGAGAGGTTTCATATTTACAGGGTCAGTAAACACTTGGTTCAAGAGACTGTAGCTCACCTATACTCAATTGATTTCAGGGAATTAAGATTAATGAGAAAAGGTTTCAATGATACCACACGTGTTAACATACTTAAAGTTCAAAAGCCGCGGACAGACTCAGGGTTAGTTTGTTTTTACTCACCCTGTATATAGACAAAGGTTTCTCACCCAAAACAAAAAAAAATGCAATTTTACAAGTTTTGTAAAAACTTAAATGATTCAATCCCGATGAAAAGCTTTAGATCAGTGCAAGAAATATGGATTGAATTTCTTAGGGACACCTGATATTTGAAATCTCTCGTTACGCCTTCAAGTGTGAATTTCTATAATTTTATTTTGAATTGATTATATACCTGTAATAGTAAGTCTATTATATTAGGTATGTATATTATTTGGCTTACTTTAGCAGGAATATATTGTTTATATTATATAAATGATATATAGAGCAACTAAAACTGTTGCTCAAAAATGTTTTATTCAAATTTTTATGATATCAGGATTATTGTTGGTTATAATATTAATGTATTTTTGTCATGTTTTGGGTCTTCTGTTGAAAACCCGTAGAGTAGTAAACTAGTGACATTACCTACTCCACTGTTGAACAAAGTCTCTACAACTCTTAAGATGTGATCTGAAGAATTGTTATTGACGTAAGATCTAAATTAAGGTGAACTATTCAAATCTATGATAGTAATCCCGAACCGATTTCCCCCTACTTACAACGTACGCAAGTTTGCACTATTGGATTTCCCGTAATCATTGCAGGACGTTGAAGAGGAGATGTTTCTTGTAAGATGTGTGGAAATAGTTAAACATAGATGATTCTATATATTGTTGTTATGGTCTCTGACCCATTTACCCGTAACCAATACCCATGGTCCTTTTGGACCCATACCCATACCCACGGTTTCGGACCCGTAACCGTACCCATGGTCTCAGACCTGTATCCGTCCAATACCGGTTCCTGTAAACCATACACCCGTTTCCATGTTGTTGTTGCCACAGCTCTACCTGTACCCGATGATGTAAATTTAAAAAACAAAACTAACTGGCCCTGTATTCTTTGTTTTAATGGATATTAATGGAGTTTAATTTTGTTTAAACTCTTTGATTGATGAATGTTAAAGGTGCAACAATGGATTATTACACATCGGGTGTCCCTAAAAAATATTTTTTTGCACTGAATGTTTAAGTACTCCCCATATGGAAGGACTAATCCAAAACAGAAAATAGTTCTTTGTTACAAAAAATTGAAATTTCAAATTCCTGTTCTTTGAAGCAAATAGAAATTTCATATTAAAATTAATTAAGTAAACTCCTATTTTACCTTTTGTTTCACTTTTCACCTTTGATACTACATTTCTCTAGCCCATACACAAAAAGAAATATGTATCTCTTTGCTGCAGCCGGTATTTCCCCAACTATTTTCAGTCCTATCTACAGTTTTTGTCACATAATTATACGATACACCATGGATATATAGTATGGCACTATGCAAGTACTATGCACCAACGTAATGCCCTTAGTGTTCACCATAATTTGGGGCACTGTTCGAGCCATTAATTCTCCCCAATATTGAAATGAACTTTACCCATAGGTGCCCTTACAATGTACTGCAACAACGTATTGGATAGTGACATATCTTTGGAAAATACTGATTTCTTCCTTTCTGATTCTGCCAACTTTTTTCAAGTTGCTAAAAAACTACTTCACAGGATTCCATATACTTACCCTTCTTTTATAGCTATTCCTGAAATTTCAATCATATTGACTCTTTCATCCTAGTTGATTACTGATAGTGTCTTAATTTTTGGAATCTTGCACTTATATGTACCAGTATAATACTCAAAGTCTGTACCCGTACCCAAAGACTCGTACCCATACCCATTACACTGTACCCGTACCCATGGGTTTGGTCGTAAGCGGTACCCCGTACCCATAACCCGTCCTCATGGTGCTTGGACGCCTTACCCGGTACACATACCATGACTTTGTCACAGGTTGGACCCGTACCATACCCGTACCCGTGGTCTGGGACCCGGACCCGAACCCATACCCATGGTCTCGCAGGACCGCCATACCCTTACCTCTAACCATGTGTCTCAGCTCGGACCCATACCCATACCCGTAACCCATGATCTGTACCCAACTAACAAGTCTGTAAATACAATATATAACCCAAGCATACTTTAATTTTCCTACAATTCATTAAAGTACTTACCATTATTTTCCGGTTTTGTAAAAAAAATATACCATATTTTAGCTTTAGCATCAAAATGGGAAGAATTGAAATTAATTTGCATAGGAGATGAGAGAAATACAAGGTTCCAATGATGCTAAAATCGCAGTTTCGATAGTGTGAAAGGCGGATCGAGGCTGATGATCGGTTGGTGCTCCTATAAGCAAACTTATAATGTTAGATTTTTTCCATAAGCAACGCGGACGTTGAAGAAAGATGCGGGGGGGGGGGGTCTTAAGTTGGGTTTGGGTAGGCACGTGCCTCAAAAAAAAAAAAAAAAAAAAAAAAAAAAAAAAAACCCATAGCTATACCATGTATACCAGAGATGCAAATTTTGGGCCAAATTTAACCCAAATTTGCCATTTTCACCGCAAAATTTTGACATTTTAAGCAAATTTGGACATTTTTGGCTTCAGATTGAGGAAATTAGACTAATTTTCCAAATTTTTTTAGAAAATTTTGGTTTCCGATTGAGAAAATTTGAATGTTTGAGAAAATTTTGAAAAACGACCCATTGCTATACCAAAATTGGCGTGAAAAAAGGAATCATTGATATTCCAGAAGGCTGAAAATGAGATCGATGTCTGTGGCACGTCCCCGTATGGTCATTTGTGTTGAGAATCCCCCCAGATGTTTTTTGTAAGATGTGTGTAAATAGTTAAACATAGATGATTCTATATTTTGTTATTATTTATTTATTATTTATTAACTAACTTTGTAAATACTGTTACGAAGATATACTAGTAACCCTTGGCTCTAGTTCAATAACCAGCTATAAACTTACTAAGCTTGCGTTTGAAGAATAAAACGGTGTGTTGTCTCATCCCTTCTATCTGCATTACCAGATCAACAACCCAGACTCTTATCAATGAACGAATTCACATATCAGGGATCCCGAAAAATAAAAGCCTTGATTTTTTTTTTGCACTGATGTAAAGCTTTCTATTAAAATCCTATTAAATACATCAGGAAATCAAAACGACTTTCGTGCGAATGATCAGTAGTCTCGATCATATTTGGAGGATACCGTGCCCAAAATTAGGTGTCGTCGCCCCTTTAACTACATTAATGTGATGCTCAGACTCAGGCAGGTACACCTGACATCAACAGACGCCGAAGAAAAAGGAGTTTAACTTTCCCCGTTTTTAATCAATATGGAAAATTTAGAAAACTGCTCCCTAACTTGGAAGGTGCACTATAACTATAATCTTCGGTCGGGCGGGAGAACACTATTGTTGCAAAAACTAGCCACCCAAAAGGGTCTTTTTTGACAAGTAGCCTGCAAGATGAAAATAGGTCCATAAAA
Organism: Ophioderma brevispina; assembly: GCA_023653785.1. Taxonomy (NCBI): domain Eukaryota; kingdom Metazoa; phylum Echinodermata; class Ophiuroidea; order Amphilepidida; family Ophiodermatidae; genus Ophioderma; species Ophioderma brevispina. The sequence continues at coordinate 29,777 of JAMKCH010031827.1, read as the reverse complement.
AAATTTAAAAAAAATGCTTCATGATGAAGACAATATTTCCATGTCTAAAAAACTTCTAAATATATTGTTTGAATACAGCAATGGCGACCATCGAGCGGGGCTTTTATGGAAGCAGGCAAAATGTGAAATATCGAATTCCCTGCAGATAGTCAGTGCGAAGTTTAGGCACAGCAGGCCTGAGGCTTGATGAAGGATGGAAATGGGTTACAGACTTTTTTCTAATTGCTAGATTTGAGGTTCTTAGAACCGAAGCCAATCATTTTTGGAGAGTGTGCAACATTTGTTACAGTGGCATTTTTTTAAAATCCAATATGGCTGCTTCCATGTCCAAAATCACTAAAAAATCCCTTAATTATTTCCGATAGAGACAAATATTCTTAGGTACTACTCAGTCATGGTGGATAGTTTGCTGGTAAGTCTGTGACCTACATACCGTGTGTCCAAAAAAACCGCAACAACTTGGTGTAGGCGGCCAAAGTGTTGAACAAAAACACGGAATACTTATTCTTTGTTGTAAGGGTAAGATGGCACTGTTAGCCAATATCGCTAAAAAAAGTTTATATATGGTCAAAGTTAAAATCGTTTTAAGATATGACCCACAACAGTAACCCGCAGACCCTTGTACAAAAATGAGGAGCGGGTAACCACAAGACTGTAATGAAGAACAAAGGGCCAAATACAATATTGATTGCAATCAACATTTACTTGCCCAAATTATTGCGAATAACTTCTACTGGTTCAAATGACTGCTTACATAATTACTACTTAAAATGATAGAATAATAATTTATGGTGATAAAATATGTTTCAAGACGACATAAAACTATGACTATCATCGACAAACTCCCAAACTCCTCCACATTACATCAAATGATAAATGCATTGGTCTGCAACTTGCTTGTTACTACTGAAAAAATTTTGCATTCTCAACTTTATGAAGTAAAACCTATGTTTTCAACACAAACTCAATGAACAATATCAGTATATTCATTCTTTCATTAATTTTGGGTTAAGATGACTCTTTGTGGGTGCCGTCACAAAATGATCATAATGACTGATTAGCTCTAATCCAATGCTGTCTTCTTTTGACAATACGAGTTTGGTGATCATACATTCCTAATTTTATCTTTTAACAATGCATGTTTTAGCTGTTATTACCATTGAAACATTCATATGTTTAATATCTGTTGCAGTAGCTGTCAATAAACAGGTAAAATGGTATTGGACTTAGCGATTCTATTGATTGTTAACATGCCGTAATTTGTAGTTAATACCTCCATTTGGTTAAATGGGTCCTGCAGGTTACTTGATTTCTGGGGGTCATATCTAAAAAATATTGACCTCCATTTATGAACTATTCGGGGATTAGTAACAGTCCCATCTTACTTACACAAATAATAAGACCTCATTCTCATTCAATTTACCAACCATGTAATTTAGAAAAATACAAAGAAGTGGTCTAGTGACCTATGCTACCACACGTAATGGAATAGAAATGGGGTTGCGCGGCCAGTTACTGTAAGTTAATTTTTGTTTCTTCTATCTCTGCAAAAAGTGTATAGGCCATGATACGTTCGGATTTAAAAAAAACGATCTTTTCGTGCTCCAGCGCTGGGGATCACTTACGTCCTTCACTAAAGAATTAAAAATATTATGTAAACCAGGAAAGCTGTACCCCCAAATGAAAAGAGTGCCATTATTTAGAAAAATGAAATAAAATGTCAACTCAATTTTACCCCAGAATTTCCAGTGACCAATATGTCCACGTAAACTCAGCCAACAATAGAGCTAATGATATATTCAACAATCAACCTAACAATACTTCAGATCTCTTCTCAACAGGGTTTGCAGGTCCATTGTTACTGGCCTAAATGTGGAAAGATTTTAAGCTATATCGGTTAATACTTCGCCGTATTGAGCTCAGTATCTGTTCATAACTTCAAGGGCAACATACTCACCTCGCTCATGCTTTTGAAAAATGTAGGTCGCTGAATAACATTGCCTTTCTTGGTAAATTTAATAGAAATAGGGTTTTAAAGACAATACCTTGCGACCCTCTAGTTTAGCACATTAGGTCAGTCCTGCCATGGGCTTTTCTTCATGAATTTGGTTCCTTCATGTTCTTTTCGAAAAAACATTATTAATCATATAGTCAAGTTAATTGAAACACATAAGAATCTCAAGATTTCTTTTAATCTGCGAACGAGGAAAGAACTTGCCAATGCGCAAGACATAACATTCTAATCTATTCAACTGCGTACACAATACAATAGACCAGATGTCAAAGAATGTGAGTGTGTCCCGGGCCGATTATTGAAACATATCATTAGCTGCATTGTTCGCCTTGAGAATGGTGGAGGTTATGTGTATATCCATTGTCACTGATTGTCTGGAAATAAATTGAGTTGACATTTTATTCATTTTTCTAACCTAATGTCACTCTTTTTACATGTGGGGACACAGCTTTTCGGGGTTAGATAATATTTTTTTAATTTTAGTGAAGGAAATAGTAATCCCCAGCGCTGGGCACGAAAATTTAAATAAAAGGCCAAAATTTGTCTTAGGCCATGGCCTATTAGGTCACAGTCTGCCAACAACTTTTCTCTCATGACTTTTTTTTGTCATCCTGTTTCCTTTTCGAAAAATGATGAAATATACGGTCAAAGTTAATTGAACGCACAGTAGAAAAAACCTATAGTCCACTCATCTATGTAAAAAGATTGATTGATTGAAAAAAATACTAGGTACAAAAACCTGACAAAATTGCTACGAAGGTTTTCTTGCTGTAATAGCGTAAACATGGTAAAAGAGCTCCCAAGCAACATATCAAAAAGGTCGAAAAGGGGACAGCCTGTCAAGACATGCTAATTTGCATTTATCTTACGTGGACGTATAGCACCCATATTCGACAATGGCATATACTCCTTAAATGCATGTTTAGGTGATTCTCTCATTTTTCTGTTAGTATTTGAACATGTTTTGGCTGGCTATGCCTGCAAGGTGTGTCGCACTTGCAATTGATTATATAAAAGTGGAAGTGATGGTTCCATTATTCTAGATGGCCGCAATTTTCCCGCCAAAATTAATTTTGCATTTCTAATGATTGGTCAGACTGCAATCGGGATGGTGAGATCTTTATTTAAGGCAAATTATTATCAGAGCTTATTTTATTCAACACATTGGGTCAACTAGTGCCAGGGCACTCCCTATGCGAAGTGAGGGGTATGTGCCTCCGTCGGCCAGGTGAACACATAGGGTCCTTTCCAGGGTCCTTTCAGATAAAATGTACCCAAACTACGAGGTCATTCGGTACAACTCAGCTGAATAAAAAATGGGGTTATTAAAAGGGGCCAATGGTGTTTAAAACATGAAGTTAAAATAGGAGGTGCCTCATTTCCAGAGTTCAAATTGCCATGAAAATGTATAAAATTGCTGCCGTGAAATGATTAAAAAATTTTGTTAAAAATGTGCAGTATGTTGCAAAAATTTTGAATTTGGGTGCTCAAATTCTTTAAAAAAAAGGATATTTTCTCAAACTTGTGATACAAGTGATAGCAGGGAAGAAGAACCGGGGGTCATATAAGTATGTGAAACATTTTAAAAAGGGGTCCATTTGGTAATAGCCTGTGTAATAGGTAGGGCCGCAGCATAAAAAGGCGGTCAAGCTTCTAGACGTCACCAAGTCAGCATCTCACAGCTCTTGACTACGCAGCTCTAACAGATATGTGCTGTAGCAAGAACTACTACAAAGCATCATTTGAGATGCCGCAGATAAATCAGCCTACTCTAAAATGCCAAGAGACGGAAGGAATACATGACCGTCACTTACGGAATAAAATCATCAACCCATCTGCATACACACGGTACCTAACTCACAAAGTTAGACCTCAAGTACCTCGATATCCATGTGGCAGCAAGAAATGTTCACGAGTTCAGGGCCGTGGTCTGATCGCGAATAGCATCGTCCCCATATTCACAGAGATTTTACTCGGAAATGGTCAACATTATAATATGAGGACATATGATCTTTTTTTTCCGCTTTACTATAGACGTGGTTAACTTTTGGGTAGGTTATTTCGGTAATGTGTCCTGGTATTTTTGTAAAATATCGTTTTCCCAGTTTAATTTCGCACCTTGTATTTTATTTTGTGTGAATCGCGAGAAACACAAAACCAATTTAATATATTCGGTAACTGATGTTCATTTTTTGTGTCATTGTATTTCAACTTTGTGTCATTGATTTTCCTCCAATTGCTCGTCGAATTCGTCCGTCATTATCAAGACCGGCATATTAGAAAAGCAAATTCGTCGTTTTCATTGATGTTCATTATCATCTCTTTTAATTTGGTAACGTGTGTGTAGGCCTATTTTATCAACATTAAATATTATGGTTTTTTCGGGATGTTTCTGAAATGGTTTTCCTTCAATGTATCTTCAAAACGTGCTAATTTCTGCTTGTATCTTGTTTGAGTCTTCGCCTGAAAATTACGCAAATTAAGTTGAATTTTAATCAATTTTTTAATTGAAAATTTGGTGTTTATCTCTTTTGCTGTTTAAAATATGTAGTTTATCTTTTTTTGTAACTTGTAACTTGATTTTTACGATTTTTGAACTATTTTTGCTTAACCCGTTTAATCAATGGCGGAATTTATCTTCATGACCACCCACGTACACATAGAAGTTTTATTCAATAAGCATAATGCGACCCCACCCGCAGCACCCCTTTCGTAAACGGAGGCTGCTTTTTACAGGCGCTGTTATTTAGATATTATGGCTCTCAGGTGAAGACGAACATGGAATACACACTTTATTTCATTTAATGATCACCCGACGAATATGAAAGACAAGATTCTTAGAATCATTTATAATAGACTAAATTACTTTTTCTGTTCAGTAGTCATCGAATTTGTCAACAGATTCGACGAATATCAATGACACAACCGTTGAAATACAATGACACAAAAATGAAACATCAGTTACTGAAAAATTAAATCGGTTTGCTTTTCCTTTTCTCTCGATTCCCATTTTTAGGACGAATTCCGATTGTCTGTTTTACTAAAATCAATTACGAAAGCACGAAATTAACTGGAAACCTATATTAATTCTGTTTCAAGCTTATTTTTTTATCCTGGTTTCAATTCGTCAAAGCTAACATTCGATTTCATTTTCCCGCATTCAAATAAATCATGCACTTCATTTATGGGATTGCAAATACAAATTAGTTTTCGGTTTGGTGTATGCGTTGCGGATTTCAAGGACGTTATAGGCTTAATATTTTCAGATGGGCATATGTTTTGGGAGAAACAGAGTCAGACCTTTCCCTTTAGCGAGATATCTTTACACGTGAAATCACTCGGTGCAAGGTGGTGGATTACGGGGTTATCCTTGATATTTAAGTTTAGTACTGGCACGTTCACTGGGACGATATATTCATTTTAATATTTATAATTTGGGAAGCTATCTAAACTTTGTTTGTCAACCAAACGTGTTTTAACAACTTTCACTCATTGTCCGTTTTCCGTTTTTGTTTTATTTTTGCGTGAACAACCAAGCCCATCTCATCTTCCATGCCTTCAGAAGTTCCCGCCCGTCGACCTCACATCGCCTACACCAAGGAACAGATAGAAGAGTTAGAAGCTATGTTTGCTGCCACCCAGTACCCCAATATGATCTCGAGAGAGATTTTTAGAGCAGAAGCTCTGGGTTTGACAGAGATTAGAGTGCGGGTATGTCTCAATTTATTGAACGCTTTCAATCAATTAGTAAATGACTGAGTATAATCATTTATCATATGAGAGTTTAAAGGAAGGCGGTCGGAAATGGATCTCCATATTTTTTCGTACAGACCTCGGGTGGTTTAATAACTATTTTCTTTAGCCTTTGATCGCTAGAGTTTGGCGAGTGATTTTAGAACTTTCTTGCCTTCTTACATCCCTAAACATTTTGTCATATGAGTGGACATATTTTATGGAAAATCTTAAGGTTCATCATTTGTAATTGGTACCATATTTGACGCGCATCTGTGTATAATAACGTATGGTGTTTTCATTATGCATCGATTCAATTCAACCCTTACAATTTGGTTGGTTTTCTTACATGTCCGCACTGGTTGAGGCAGCCCGATCAGGAGAAATATTTTCACACGGCACGCCCGACGCACGCTGTGCAATGCTCATTAATAATGCCCGATATTTGTCATAATTTTCCGAGCTGTTGACGCTTGTTTAACTGCCATGCTCGGATCAGTGAACTAACATCTGTGGCTCCAACCGGGATGTTTTGGTTTCGTTTTATTGGTCTTGTTTTCAAATTGAAACTTCTGACGGCATAGAGCTATACATGTATGCCATTTTTTCTCAAATTGCACCAAGCTTGTTGTTCAACCTGCCACCTATCGTCTGCACCAGTGTCTCGTGCCCCCCAAATCCAGCTTCAACGTCATCAGCAACGTCGAAATTTTGTTATCGGTCTTCTATGTTAACTATCCTATTTTAGTCCTTTTCTTAAGGGTGCTGCATGGGTTGACTTATAGTAGTAATTAAGTTACTGACTTTAGTATTACTTACTGGTTTATTTATTTTTCCTTTCTATGATTATTAAGTATCTATTTTTTTCGTTGGATTTTATACACACCTGGGTGAATCAATAATAATTTCTTACATATATATTTTTTAGGCGCACATATTGCCAATCTAGATCCATTGTTTTTAAATTTGCATACCTTTACGCCTTGTTTACTGTCAATGGTACCATTTCCGGTTTACGTCGTGCTGCTTATTTACCATACTTGCCTTTTCATTCATTATTACATTGCAGTGTACCAGAAGGAATTAATCATTACAGAAGATGTTTGTACGCACATGTTGTCAATTTATTATTGTTAAGTGTAATCTTGGTAATTAACTTCCGCTCCTTGTTTACTTGCATGGTACTCCTTCCGGTCGTACGTCGCGCTTATTCTAGCTCATACTCGCCTTTTTCATTCAGTATTACCACTTGCAGGTAACAAGAAGGAATTATCAGTTATGTATGTATATAAACTATCATCTAAATTATTGATTCCAATGATTTATTTTTAATGTGTTTAAACCGCATTCCCGTTAATTGTTTAATTGAATTTTGTGCCCTCTGGGCGCTAGACATTAAGCTCCGCTTTTGTAGCATAAATTTTTTTATCGCGTTGTTTTTTTATGCTTAAAATATTTTTTTTCTAAGTTCTATAAAATCTTTAAGTACTTCTTCTATATTTTGTATATTATATTTGTTTTTTTTTTTTTTTGAATTGTTTTTGTGTTTTCCTATGTCGCGTCTCAAAATCTACTCCTACTTTCCAACCATTTGCTTTTGACAGTTCCTTTTCACATCCGTTTGACGACTCTTAGCGATATAATAATATATCTAAAACAAATGAATCAATTGCCGTTACTATCTCGCTGAAACATTAACACACACAACCCATCTCTAATATCTCTACATTATCCTTATACCATGCAACGCACTCATCTCATAAAAATTCCAATATATCGTTAACTATCGTCTTGTTTTCGCACATTTTTCCTATTTATGGATTCTCCAAAACATGGTTTACACTGAGACGAGCTCCCTGATCGACATTGAGGATTACTCATCGGAACATTGTATTCGACATGATCGTGGCGGGGGTTGCGTCTCCTTTCATCAATTCTGACTTAAATTATCGCTTAGATCTGATCTTAACCTTGATTGTAATGATTGTGATCGATATTCGTTGAAATTTCCTACCTTCCATTAAAACTATTAGTGGCCTTCTATCAACTCGATTCGTGATTTATTCTGACTTGCATAGACAACTGGGGAAAACGTTAACACTATTTCTAGTGGGGGGGGGGGAAGAGAAAGAGACCGTGGCTTATATGGGAGATTTCAACTGCGATCTTCTTCTCATGACAAAGACTTCAGAGTTAACGAATTTATTAATTTATTTTATTCTTATGATTTTATTCTCCGTAGCGATCGACCAACTCGCATCCAACATTACTGTACTGCCATACCAGTGTGTCTCTGATAGACCATATTTTTACAAATAATATTTCATCCGCCTATTAATTCGGTGTTATGGTCACTGATCTTTCAACATTTCCCGTCTTCCTGGGGACTCAACATAACTATAGCCTACTTCACATATAATAAATCGCCTTACGTTCAACTCAATAAATACCAGGCCCTGATAATGCATTGGTCACTTGTTGACTGGACACAGGTTATTAGTAGCAGAGGACCTCAGATCAAGCCTCAACCATTCTCTCAAAAATTCTCTCAACTCCTGAACATCTCCTGTCCAATTACAAATAAAACTCAGTTCATAAGTAATTCCAAAAACCGTGGTGCATAAAGGTTTCTAAAATCAATATACAACTCAGATAAATTATTAAAAGATATATTGCTACACTCAAGTGATGATAATAGCTAAAATATCCCAAATATCGTAACCACTTAATTCTTTATTGCGAATTAGAAAAATCCTTACATAACGCAACCCTTGAATAATAAAGCCAGACTAAGGAAACTGTGGAAAACGTTAAACATTTTGGGGCCGTATAGACAGGCAAAGCTTCCTGATTTTTTTAACAATAGCGAGGTGAAAGGATCCGGACATGGGCCATATCTGAAAACTTTAACAACTTTTTGCAATATAGTATTACTCTTGCCAACAAAATCCTTTTTTGAAGGAACTCATCACTTGGAATTTTAAAACTCCCTTTGGCAGGCATACAAGTAACGCTCCAATACCCTGTTCCTATATCCAACTTCTCCTGAAGCTACAAACTTAAGCAGCGAAATTTAAAAATAGTAGATCAAGCATCGGATGACATTACAATAACCTCCTTAAACTCATTATTCCATCCATTAGTAGTGGTTTATCACACTTTTAATATTTCTCTTACTTCTGGAATAGTTCCCAACCAATTAAACCCGGCAAATGTTATAACCAATAGTCAAAGCAGGTGACAAAACGATTGGTTCTAACTATAGACCTTCAATTCTTCATCCATTTCGAAACTTCTCTTGAAAAGGTCGTCTATATTCGTGTATATAACTTTATAACAAATACATATGCCCTCTACCGCCCCTCAATTTGGCTTAGGGCTAAACATCTACGCATAATGGCCATAATGAACTCTATTGGCAAAATAGCTGAGACCTGGATATAAACTTCATACGCGTTGGTAGTTTTTAGATCGTAGCATGGCTTTCGATACGTCATAAAAATACAGGACATCCTTCTTTACAAGTTAAATAAGTATTGTATTCGGGGTCTTGTTTCTATGACTGAATAGGAAACACCTATCTAAATAAACACTGGTTTTGTTTAATAACACCTTCTCTGAACCGGCAATCATTACTGTGGAGTTGCTCAACGGCTCTATCCTTGGCCCCTTTTGTTCGCTCATATACTTAATGACCTTCGCACTTTGTTCTGAAATACTGGCACACTTTATTTATTTGCAGACGACACAAATATACTTTTTTTCACATCCCAATTCTAATACACTTGAACCACATAGTAAATCAGACTTGATATTATTTCAAACTGATTTAAATAAACGAATTATCGCTGAATATAAAAAAGACCAACTATATGATTTTTAAAATAAATATAATAATAAGCTCAGAAATTAAACTAGATGTTAAAATCAGCAATACTCAGATTCAGCAAGTACTAACTACAAAATTCCTTGATATCCTTATTGACCACAATTTATCCTGGAATTCCAATACCCAGCAGCATTTCCTAAATTATTGCTAGATACAACGGGGTTATCCTCAAAGTTAGACAAGTTCTTCCTCAAAGCTCACTTCACACCTTATATAACACTATATTACCTTATATATCATATGGAGCCATAGCTTGGGCTGATGCTGATAATGCTTGTCTGGACTCACTTTTTATTCTCCAGAAAAGAGTTATTAGGACATGTCCTAACTCCCTGTGGCTGGCCCACCAGACCCTTTATTTCTCGGCTCAAACGTGAGGGTTAAGATATTATAACCTTCATCTTGCCCCGTTCATGTATCAATACAACTATAACCTTCAAACGGACGACCTTATTGATCCGGATTTTTTTAAGCTTTTACTCATACTCACCATTATGAGACCAGGCAAGCCCAAATACCCCGTGTAAAACGATTTAATACCGCAACAACAAAAAAAAAAAAAAAAAAAAAAAAAAAAAAAAAATAAAAAAAAAAACTTGCTAATAATACCCTGATGTACCAATGCCCTCTACTATGGGCTAACCTGCCTTCTTATATTAAAAACTCCCCAACTTTATCTTCGCTTCAAAATTAATATGAAAAAGATTCTAGCATCAATTCGTATAGTGGCTGTCATCACTTCTAATTTTCTGTCTTTTTACTCTGTTGTAGTTCCTTTCTTATCCTTGGAATTTAACTGTCGGCTGTCTTTGTCTTTGTCGGCAATGTATTTGTATCTTATTGTCTGTCCTGTCTTTTTTGTCTGATTGTATCTCTTTTTTGTCTGTCTTTGTCGTAGTAACACGTAAGTTAGTTGAGGTTACTGCATTTTTCCACGCTTAGCGTTTAGCAGTGATCTCGTTCATCACTATTTTCTAATTTAATTATATCCTATAAATGTGATAATCTGATTTCTATGTGAAATCCATTTTTATTGACTGGCAATTTTTCATATCTTGTATTTCACTGTTTGATGTGATTGATTGATGAACAAATAAATTTGATTTATTGATTGATTGGAACTATGGACTACCGCAGCATTGTTACATGAGAGGAGCTTTCTCATATTCTTACGTCCGCTCATCATACTGCCTACTACCTGCCAGAATCTTGCACCAACGTGTCGTCTGCTTCGCACGGACCGCGCCCTGCAACTGGGCAGTGTTTCTAATCGCCTCGTTCTGCCAGAGTGGAGCCATTCGTCGATGCCGTTAACGTTCGTCAGTGATTTTGTCTGAACTGTAACCACTAACATAGACATTATCTTGAAATTATGAATTCCGACTTTCCGCATGACGCAATTCTCTTGATAAAGAAGCTATAAGACTTTGACCGTAGGATGATATAGCAGGTTTTTAACATGACAAGATATATAAGATTTGGGAATTTGTAAGCGTTGGTTTTAAAGATTTCTATCTTTAACTAAAACATTGACTATGGATGGTATTAGATTTTTAACTGAAAGATTTTGGAATTAGTAAGCGATGGTTTAAAGGGATTTCCAATTGCTTTAATTAAAACCTTTACAATTTTTGTGTACTTTAGGAGGTAAATTTCTTTAGAATTTATGATGGATTGAGTTGGAGGTAGCATGAGATGTGTTTGATCATCGTGTGTTTGGGTCCAAAAGCGTGTTTACAAAATGAAGGCAATAATAGTGTTCTGAAAATTGATGTTGGGAATAGGACAAGAAAGTAGCAAGCAACTGTTGGTATCAGCTGTTTTGGTGATATGTTTTCATGTGAGAGGAAAAACATAATGAAAAGCTTGACCACCATCAGATCACATTTAAGCGTGTAACGAGAGGTTTCATATACCAAGGAGGTATCATAGTATGATACCTCCTTGCATATGCAGGGTGAGTAAAAAAATGGTCTCTGATTGTGTTCGCCATTTTCATTTTTAATAACATATATCTAATTGTAGTATCAGCGGTAAGCTTAGTTCATTATCTTTAATTACATTAAAATAAACAACGTTCAGCAATGCAAATCAGTGTCCAGAAGGACACATTTATTGACTGCAGAATAAATGATACGCTATATGTAACCCCATAAATTCAGTATTGTAGACCAAAATATGTCACATCTTGAAAAGTGTTTGAATAAACCTTACCATTATCGCTGGCTTTTACACCATTAAGATATGGTACCACTTAATTTGAAATTAATATAAACATACCTTTTGGGGGAGCCATTTACTTAGTTGACCGCTATGCATTCCAATTAGAATTCGTGGATAGGGGGAAAGCTGACTACTGGTTCAAAAGAATGTAGCTCACCTATTCTGAACTTATTGCAGCACTTAAAGATAATGAAATAGGTTTTCAATGATACCACATGTGTTACAAACTTAAAGATTAAAAAGGGCGGACAGATCAGGGTTATTTTTCATTACTCAACTTGTGTATATTAGTTTCGTAAAACTAAAATTATTCTAATCAATAATAGCTTAAGATCAGTGCAAGAAATTATGGATTTAATTTTTAGGACAATGTAATATTTGAAATCCCGTTACACAATGTAAGGTAAGACCTATCTAATTTTATTTTAAGTGAATCTGATGAATTTAATGTTACGTCTATTATTCTTGGAATAAATACATTATTTGCTTACTCTTAGCAGGAATAACTTGAGGTTTTTATTGTTTTAGTCCAACAAGGTATATTGAAAAAAGGACAGAAAAGGGGAACAAACAGCAGTGTTCAAAGATATGAATCTCCATTCAGTTACGTGTTGTAGTAAGTGTCCGTACGCGAAAGAGTTAATTACTAACAATATCTAATTTTGTGGCCGTTATTTAGGTTGCAATTTGGCCCTATATCGCCAAAATAAGGGTAGGATACCATACTGTTACAAAAGCCAACAATCTTGATTTTGATGATTTTTCGTGATTTTCCGATTTAGCAATCACTGATGTGCCTTTAAATGTTGATTCAAACTTTTATGATATTCAGGATTATGTTTTGGTTATTATAGTGACTTATTTTGTCCGGATTTGTGCCTGCTATTGAACCCGTAGAGTTAGTATAGTAATGTAGTTACTATGCAAAAACTTACAATATTGGATTTTCCGTAATCAATGTAGGACGATGAAGAGAGATTTTTGTAAAATGTTGTAAATTAGTTACACATAGAAAATCTATATTTTGTTCTTCTTATTGCACTAACTTTGTAAAGGCTGATACGAAGAACACCTTGCTGCGAGTTCAAATACCACGTAAACCATTCCATGACATTTGTATTCGTTTTAGTCTAACAAGGTATGTTTAGTATACTTGATAAAACATGAGCAAACGGAAATGTGCTCTTCAATGTTTGGGTTTTATAAACAACAAACTCTAAGAGTGCTCGAAAGATTATTATTGACATAAACTAATTAAAGGTTTAATCCTCAAATCCTATTAATGGTTAATCCCTGAAAGAGTTATCCCTATTACAATTAAAGGCACTTCCGCCCGAGTACAACATATAGTTTCTCTTTTTCGTAGGAAGGGTAATCGCCAACATTATTTTCAGGTTTATAAAACAAAACAGACATTAGCAGCAAGCAGTTGAACCGCTAGATTTTACATTAAAAATCATAAACCTTTAAATACATTCTATCGTACCACTCTAAATTACAAGGATTGAAATAAATTCCCAAAAGGATTGTGATTAGGGACAATCCATTTTTAGATTAAAATTAAATCTTATAGATTTGAATAAAATCCTATAAGATTAATTTTAAATCTAAAAATAGTTGGTCCCTAATCGCAATCATTTGGGATTTATTTAAATCCCTATAATTTAGAGTGTAAGACCATATATAGATCAATAGATACAATAGTATAACCAAAAACATACTTAATGTATAAATTACCACAGTATTGAGGTTATTCCGTAAAAAAAAAATATTTTAGCTTGCCACACAAAATGGGAAAGAATACAATTAGCTTTGAAGTGTAGATATGAGAGAAATATAAGGTTTCTATGATACTAAAATCGCAGTTTCGATAGTGTGAAAGGCTGATCGAGCGATGATCGGTGGTGCTCCTATAAGCAAACTTACAATGTTAGATTTCCATAATCAATGCAGGACGTTGAAGAGAGATGTTTCTTGTAAGAAGTTGTAAACATAGTTAAACATAGATGATTTATATTTTTGTTATATTTATTGCAATATTTAACTTTGTGAATACCGTTACCGAGATATACTAGTAACCCTTAGCGCGAGTTCAATAAACAGCTATAAACTAAAGCTTGCCATTGAATAATAAAACGGTGGGTTTGTCTCACCTCCCTTTTGCGTATATGTATTTCACCATTTTTTCCTCCTTATAGGTGTAGAATTTTCGGATCAGGATGGACAGTTTACGCATTAAAATGTCAACAACCCTGAATCTCAATTCCTTAATTAGAGGATTTCTAAAGTTTAAGTGTAAGTTTGTATGAAATTATATTGCCCCTTCATATATCGGCACTACCTAATATATTAAGTGGATCAACTTCTAAGATAAAACCACATTCATTGTCATGTGTGGATGTCCGTCCATAATAATTATCTGTCTATGACACCCCTACAATAAAATAGTCCAATCCATAGTTTTTAGGAGCAGTTGTTGATTTTTTTTCATATGATTTCTGAAATAAAAGATGTTGGCCTATCATGTAACACAGAAATTAAATCAAAAATATGAAGTTTATTTTTTACTAACATGTTAACTTTAAATGGATCATGCTTTTATTTATTTATTTATTTGAGTTCATTTTTATTACAGTGGCACACACCGATATGGCGGTGCATCTAATCAACAGATACAGAATGCAGTAAAATACATATACACACATACACACACACATACATATTTAGATATGCCCAATCGTAGAACAACAAAATCGTTTAAGTATGATACAAATGTACACGGAAGGTTAGGTATGCAATGCATGTGGACAGATCTTCCAGTCGCAGAAGGGAACTTTTACAGATTTATCAACTATTACATCTAACTCATAATTATCATAATAGATACACTCCATGATAGAAGTTACCAGACACAAAATGAGTTTAATGTCATTATTACCATTTCCAAACAGATCCCAGGAAGATCATAAAGTGGAGGACAGGGCGAAAAGAAACAAGTTTTTTTTTTTTTCAGTACAAGCAACAAGTGTTTTAGTGGGGGATGTAGGGCACAGATCTTATGTGGGAGTGCAATCTGGATAAAATTGTGGAATTTTGGCTACAAAAGTATGTATCATGTAATAAAAAAAAATGATGGAAACCTTGCCACGCCCCAATTTCATGGCCCCAGCTTGGATGTCAAGGTTACATAGGGGTATTTTTTTTTAAATGTTCGATGTGTTGAAAGCCACACCATGATGTTTTTGGTTCAAGGATTCCAAAAAGGTATAGTTTATACTACCTGTCACGAAAAAAGTCAAACGCTATGCAGCTATTGGATTTTATTGACCTGGGACCTATTTTGTTGGATAAACGTAACTAAGCATAGCAGATAACAACTATTCCTTATTTACATCCTTTAAGCTAGGGGACACATACACATTAACTGAATCAAAGCACCTTAACTTTTGACCATGTACACACCAAAATGGACTTTTTCACCATTTTACGTTTTTACACCGTAACTCAGTAACTATAAGCCATAGATGGTGTAAACTATACCCTTGTGGAATCCTTCTAACCAGACAAACACCATGATGGGCGTGCTTCTCAACACATTCGGATAATTTTAAAATTTGACCCTGGATTACCTTGAAAACCAAGCTTGGTCCTTTAAGGGAGGTTGGCAAGGCTTCCATAATTTATGAATTAAAAAAAGAAAAAACCTAAAAAATTAAAAAATCACAATTTTATCCCCGGAAGCGCACACCTTACACAGTCCCCTGCTATTTAAACTAATCCAAACAGCAAAGCAACTATGTAAGTTCAAAGCAGACGTGGCGGTATATTGATTACGTACCCTTAGCCTAACTGTCAAAACGAAAAACGATTTGTGTGTGTGATTTTCAGAAGAGACCCTATTTTAATCCTTTATGAAAAAACTCTTTTACGTGACACAGTGCTTGTAAACAATATGTTAATGTTACAAAATAGTTGGTTGATTTCATTACCCAAATAAAACTCATTGTTTGAACAGGATTGTTGAATTGACTCGACAGTCTAGAGATCAGAAAATTTTAATGGTGTAACTTCACAAAGACATGACCAAAAACGTCTCTGTAAGTATTTTAGGCCATCAAAAATGGAAATGCACACATATTTCTATTCTGCTAAAAAAAAAAAATTATTTTTTGTTAAGTGATCAGATTAAGAGAGATGTTTCGTGTAAGATATTTGTAAATAGTTAAACATATGATGATCTAAATATTTTTGTTATTATTTTATTGCAATTTAACTTTGTGAATGCCGTTACGAAATATACTAGTAACCCTTGCGCGAGTTCAATAAACAGCTATAAACGTACTAAGCTTGCATTTGAATAATAAAACGGTGTGTTTGTCTCATCACCCTCCCTTTCTTCTTCTTTGCGTATATGTATTTCACCTATTTTTTCCTTCTGAAGTAGAATTTCCGGGTGGCGCTCCAATGGATGGACAGTTCCGCATTAAAAAATGTCAACAACCCTGAATCTCAATTCCTTAATTAGAGGAATTTCTTAAAGTTTAAGGTGGGTAGTTTGTATGAAATTATATTGCCCCTTCATATATCGTCACACCTAATATATTAGTGGTCAACTTCTAAGATAAAACCACAATTTCATTGTCCTGTGTGGATGTCCGTCTCCATAAGTAATTATCTGTCTTGACACCCCTCTACAATAAAATAGTCCAATCCATAGTTTTTTTAGGAGCATTTGTTGGTTTTTTCATATGATTTCTGAAATCAAGATGTTGCCTATCATGTAACACAGAATTAAATCAAAAATATTTTTATTTTTTTTATTTTTGACCTAATTAACATGTTAACTACTTGAAATGGATCAGCTTTTATTTATTTATTTATTTAATTTATTTGGTTCATTTTTATTACAGTTGCAACACACCGATATGGCGGTGCATCTACTCAACAGATACAGAATGCCAGTAAATACATATACACACATACACACAACACTACATATTATATATGGCCCAATCGTAGAACAACAAAATCGTTTAAGTATGATACAAATGTACACTGAAGGTTAGGTTATGCATGCAATGTGGACAGATCTTCCTCTGCGAAAGGTAACCTTTTACATGATTTACAAATATGACATCCTACTCATAATTAATCATAATAATACACTCCATGAATAGACTGGGAAGTTACCCAGCAAAAAATGAACGTTTAATTGTCATTATTCCCATTTCCAACAGATCCCAGAAGATCATACCGGTGGAGGACAGGGCGAAAAGAAACACTTTTTTTTTCATGTAAATCAAGAAAACAAGTGTTTTTAGTGGGTGATGGTAGAGGGCACAGATCATTTAATGTGGGAGTGCAAATCTGGATAAAATTGTGTGGATTTGGTACACAAGTATTTGATGCATTTGATAATAAAAAAAATGAGGAAACACTTGCCACGCCCCTTTCAATGGCCCCCAGCTTTTAGGATTTCAGAGTTACAATATGGGTATTTTTTTTAAATGTTCCGAGGTTTTGAAAAGCACACCATGAGGTTTGTCTGGGTACAAAGGATTCAAAATGTAATAGTTGTTTTATTACTGTACCTGTCACGAAAAAAGTCAAACGCTATTGGGCGTTATTGGATTTTATTGAAAAAAAAAAAAAAAACCCCTTGTGACCTATTTTGTTGGATAGTAAAACTAAAGCATATCAGATAAGGCAAACTTTCCTTATTCCATCCTTTAAAGCTGGGGAACACATACACATGAACTGAATCAAAGCAACGTATAACTTGACCCGTGTAACACACCAATGGACTTTTTTTCACCATTTTTACAGTTTTTTATAATATAATTATTTATACAAAACACTAACCCGTAACTCCGTAACTAATAAGCCATAGAATGTGTAACTATATCCTTTTTGGAATCCTCGTAACCAGACAAACACCATGATTGGTGTAGCTTCTCACACATTCGGATATATTTAAAATTTTTGACCCCTGTATTACCTTGAAACTCAATGCTTGGGTCATTTAAGACGGGGGTTTGCCAAGTGCTTGTGCTCTTCCAGAACTCTCCTCAATATATTATGAATTATCAATGCCTAACTTACTTGTGTGCAAAATTCACAAATTTTAAATCCGGAGCGCACACTCTTTCACTACAGTCCCCCTGCTATTTAAACTAATCCAAACAGCAAAGCAACTATGTAAGTTCCACGCAGACGTGGCGGATATTGAGTACTTACCCTTAAGCCTAACTGTCAAAACGAAACGATTTGTGTGTGCTGATTTTTCAGAAGGCCCTATTTTACAAAATTAATCCTTTATTAAAAAACTCTTTTAAGGACACAGTGCTTGTAACAATATGTTAATGTTACAAAATAATTGGTTGATTTCATTACCCAAATAAACTCATTGTTTTGAACAGGATTGTTGAAATTGACTCGACAGTCCTAGATATCAGACCATTTTAATGTGTAGCTTCCACAAAGAACCATGACTCAAAACGTCATCTGTAAGCATTTATGCATCAAAAATGGAAATGCACACATATTTCTATTCTGTAGCTGCTACATATTTTGTTAATTGATCAGATTAAGAGAAGATGTAAATTCGATTTTTTTTTAAAATAAATAAACGTGAAGACTCTTCTTTGTGCCTATCTCTTATGTTGGATTTCCTTTAGTGCTTGTAAAATTCATTGCAATAATAAGTTTATTCCATCTGAATTTAATTATAATCCGAATGCTTAACACAGGATAAAAATATACGAATTTATCAACTTAATAAAAAGGCAAGGACTGCGCCCCAGAAAGTGGAAGCGCAAGTTGTCTCTTTAAATTTTATAAAGTTTTTTCATTTTAAAGAAGTCCCCTCGCTCGCGCCGATACTTCAATCCGTTTTGCCTGTGAGAGCTAAACAAACGCGATTTTACTAAAGCCCCCCATAGAATACGGTGTAACTTAATATTGGTCGAGAAACCAAAATGGGGCATATTTCCGCGTAACATCCAACCACACATCATTTAAGCCCTAAGACTTCACAGGGTAAATGAAAAAAATGTAGCCTTGTTAGTTTTTCTTCTCTCCCTTTCCTCCCGTCTTCTCTCTGTATCTCACTAACGTATCATTTTCATTTTAATACTCTTAGATCAGGCATCATGTTTGTACTAGTTTGTTCCTGTCCGGTATATTTTGTCTCGCCCCCCCCCCTTGGTCTTTCTTCATTTAGTATATCTCTTGTAACGTTTTTTCAATGTTTAAACCTCCCTTCGACTGCGAGGGCAACTGCGAACCTCACGCCCGCGTTTATCAGTGTCCTTCGTCCCTCACACCATGTATGCATTCATCCAAAATTCATGCTTTGTAATTGTTTATCTGTAATATTATAACTTATCATTTACTTTTGAAAATATGTTTTCAATAACCATAATTCTGAAGTATTACTATTATTGTATACAACCAAAACTAGTTCTCTTTGTAACATAATCTATGGTTATCTATGTACTAATAAGATTTATCATCTATTATTTTGCATCACATGTTTTTGTTTGTGATGTTTTTGTTATAGACAAAATAGAATCTAAATAAATCAGTATGGCCCCATTTGTCTTGTTTAGATGTTTACAACTTGTTTTTTATTTTTTTTTTGAACTAAAGAAAGTGTAAACATATTGCCTGAATAAAGATGATTTATAAAAGACTTGAATGCCTTGCTTTTGATTAACTAAATCCTTGAAGTCACCACATACAGACTTTTGTCAATTTTTCCTCCGACTATTTTTAATTAATGATGGATAAAGAGCGTGCTTCTGTCTTTCAATATGTATTTCTTTAATCAACCATCCATGGTTAACCCAGACACTATTATCTGTAATATTAATACTCTAATAATAATAGTTCAGGGTTCAACATACAACGGATTATTTCTGGATTAGTGGTATAGGGCGCCTTGGAATTAAAGTATTATTTTCTTGTCTGCCTAATGCATACTATTCATGTTCATCCACTCGGAGCGGACGATTTGCCGCGGAACGCCCTTTGCCTATGAAGGCGGTACAGTCTCAAAAGTTTGATGCAATGTACGTCGAATTCACGCTTACCATGAAAGCCACAATGGCGTGACACGCTCCTTTGACCCTCAACTAAAAGGCGGTGCGTCCTAAAAAGTTTTAATATCCAATGAAAAAAACAAGCAATTCGCCGCTTGTCAGTAGGAAAGAGGGATAATCTTTTCAACGGGCCGGAGTATAAATATTGCAGTCCGCAGGATAACTGGGCAAATCACTTTCTTACTCCGACAACTTGAACTTGTATCATCACACTGCCACCAGATCATTACTACTACGTTTTCGGTCATTCGCAAGTAATTTGTTTGCTGATTTTAAATTTGGATTTAGATAATCACTCTTGGAGTTACCCATGGAATATTACCGCCATAAGAGCTTCAGATACAACTAGTTTCTTTCGAGAAAAACCCACCATTCCCACTCGAGCTTTCTGGGACTGAATGAAGGTAAATACGGGCCAATCTAGATGTTAAATTATTAACGGAATGCGAAAATAATTGTGCTATTACACATTATAAATGTCAGGACATATGAGTTTGTTATGTTTATGCTTTACTATAGACTAGTACTTTTGGGTAGGTAATTTCGGTAAATGTGCATGGTATTTTTGTAAAAGTATACGTTTCCAGTTAATTTCAGCAGCTTGTGTAATTTTATTTGAATTTGTCAATAGAATTTGTCCTAAAATGTTTGGATCCCGAGAAACACAACACCATTGAATATAATTGGTAACTGATGTTCATGTTTGTGCATTGTATTCACTGGCACGGGCACTGGGACGAGTTTATTCATTTTAATATTTCTAATTTGGGGAAGCTATCTAAACTTTGTTTGTCATACCGAACGTGTTTAACAACTTTCACTCATTGTTCCGTTTTCTCCCCGTTTTTATTTATTTTAATTTTTAAGTAGCAGCTGACAACAAGTTCAAACTCATCTTCCAGCCTTCAGAGTTCCCGCCCGTCGACTCAATCGATCGTCTACACCAAGGACAGATAGAAGATTTATAAGCTATGTTTGCTGGGCCAACCATACCCCAATATGATCTCGAGATAGATTTTAGCAAAGCTATGGGTTTGACAGAGATTAGAGTGCGGGTATGTCTCAATTTATTGAACGCTTTCATTTATTACGTAATGACTGAGTATAATCATTTACATGAGAATTTAAAGGAAGGGGTCGGGAATGGATCTCATAATATTTTAGTAGCAGCCTCGGAGTGGTTTCACTGTTTTCCTTTAGCCTTTGATCGGCAATATCGCTATGGGTAATTAGAATATTTTGTCTTCATTAAATCAACTTGTAAACAATAACGTAATTTTATCAGGGTGCTATATTTCACACGCCTTGCGTTCTTATGGTATCCTCATCTCAATTGAAATTTAATTTCCTATTTTCCATCTAATTATATATTGTGTTATACATTGTGTTGAGATGGAAACAATAAATAAATATGAAATTAGGTTGTGGGCGAGTGATATTTAGAACTTTCTGCCTTCTTAACAATCCCTCACAACATTTTGTCATAAGTGGCCATATTTATGGCAAATCCTTTAGTTTAATCCTTGGTAATTGGTACCCTATTTGAACGCGCATCGGTGTGTAATAACGTATGGTGTTTTCATTTGCATAGATTCAACAATCCTTACAATTTGGTTTGTTTCCTGCGTGTCGCAATGGTTGAAGCAGAGCCCCGCTCCGCGCTATATTATGCTCATATGAAGAATGCCCGGATATTTGTCCGAGCTGTGGACCTTTTGACTGCGCATGCTCGGATCAGTGAACGAACCTTCCTGTGACTTCAACAGGGATGTTTTGGTTTGGTTTTATTGGTCTTTGTTTTCAGGTTGGAACTTCTTCTTGAAGGCATAGAGCTGTACATGTCTGCCATTATTTTTCCTCATTTGTGCAACCAAACTACTCATTGGAACCTACAAAAAATCACATTACTCTACCACTCATACCAAAAACTTAACAACCTTATGTACTATTTTATACCAGGAATCCAACATACTCATTTAATCTAACCGCTTTAATACCAGAAACCAAGAGAGGTCCCTAAAATATAGTATACCGTGTACGTGTTTTTTTTTTATCATAGTACTAGATTTTGTAAGTACCTTTATTTCATCTCGTATGGTTCCCTACAGGTGTGGTTTAAGAACCGTCCGTGGCCAGGCCTCAGACGTGAAGCGAAGAATAAATCCCCCTCTCCACCACTCAGCATCTCCCCATCCTCGCCAATTGTCCAAGAGTGCAAGTCACAATCCCAAAACCATCAGGACACGACTGAGACGCACCCGCTTCCAAACTACCACATCCCCTGTTGTTGCCACGTCGGCGATGCTTCTGCATCTGAGACAGGAGATATGATAGCTTCACGTTGTAATACACAAGCTTGTTGTTCACAGCCACCTATCATCTGCACCAGTACTGTCTCGTGCCAAATTCAGCTTCAATTTCAACGTCTTCAGCAACGTCGAAATTTTGTTATCGTCTTCTATGTTAAACTATGGACTACCCCAGCATTGTTACCTTTACAATCGGATGATGCCTTTCTCATATTCTTACGGTCCCTCATCAGATGCCTACTATAACTGCCAAAGCTGCAAACCAACGTGCGTCTCTTACCACGGGACCCGGCAATCTGCATGTTTCTAATTTCCCTTCCCTCCTATTGCCATAGTGGGCCATTGTCGATGCTGTTCGTTCGTCCGTGTTTTGGTCTGAACTGTAAACCACTAGCATAGAACATTACTCTGGAAGTCATGACATTCTGATTTCCTCATGACGCATTCTCTCTCACTTGATGAGTCGCCTATAAGACTTTTACATACATATGGATGATTAGCTCTTTTTTAACTGACAAATTTTTTGAATTAGTAAGCGTTTTGGTTTAAAGACTTCTGTTGCTTTAACTTAAAACCTTTGACTGTGGATGATACTACATGTTTTTAAGCGGATGACAGATTTTGGAATAAGTAAGCGTTGGTTTAAAGACTTTCTATTGCTTTAACTTAAAACAAATTCGTGTGCTTTTATTCATGGTAAATGTCTTTAGATTTTATTTGGCTTGAGTTTTTGAAATTTAGTCATGAGGTATTTTTTTATTATCGTGTGTTTGGGTCCAAAAGCGTGTTTACATAAATGAAGGCAATAATAGTGTTCTGAACATTTGATTCAGAGAAATTGATGTTGGGAATAGGACAAGAGAGTAGCAAGCAACTGTTGATATCAGGTGTTTTGGTTATATGCTTTCATGTGAGAGGAAAAAACATAATTAAAAACTGACCGCCTCAGATCACCACGTTTAAAGCGTGGTAACGAGAGGTTCATATACAGGGTGATAAAAAAAATTGTCTCTGTTGTGTCCGCCATTTTGATTTTTAATAACGAAAATTCTAAATGTGGTATCATCTGTAAGCTTAGTTCATTATCTTTAATTACTTAAAACAACAAAACAACAAGAACAAACTAAGAATAAACCAAATTTAAAAACACACAAAAAAACTAAAAAATTAAATTTTTAAAACACCCCACAAATTCAGTAGACCAAATATGCCAAATCTTGAAAAAAGGTGTTTACCCTTCTCACAGCATTTACGGTACCACTTAATTTGAAATTGAATATAACATACCTTTATCATCATTTGGGGGAGTCATTTGCTTATTAGGAGACCGCCATGCATTCAACTGGGAATCCTTGATGGGGGAAAGTATTTTTGTTCAAAACTGTAGCCCCCCTCACCTATCTTAACTGATGCAGCAAATAAAGATAATGAAACTAAGATTTCCCCCCCAATGATAGCCAATGTGTTGCTAACTTAAAGTTTCAAAATTGGCGGACAGAATCAGGGTTCAGACTTCAGTTTTTTTTTTTTTTTAATTTTTTAGGTTTTTTCTTTTTTTAAATTATCAATTTTAAAGTTTTGTAAAACTAAAATGAATCTAATCGATTAAAGAGACCACTGGCACATTTGAAAAATATTGCGCCCTCAAGATTTTTCAAATCGATATTTTTGCAATGTTGTAAAGCTTTATATTACAAACCTCTCCCCCGAAATGATATACAGACCAAATCGCTTCGTGATGGGTCACAGAAACGATTTTATAATTAACGTCGCAGGCGACATTAAATTCAGAGCAGACGAACGAAAATGGGGCTTTTAAACACAAGAACAACCACTCCGATGCATGTTTCTCACGCTATGCACCGGTCTATAACCGTCTATAACCTTGGGTGGTTTTAAATATCAAGTGAGTACGAGTCAAAATATTCATGTAATAACACATTTGTTGATTAAAGACACTATCATGATTGAAAATTTTTTGAAATTTGCAGGAATAGCTTCAAAGTGAAGGATAAGTCCTGTAGAATTCTTATGAATTCTCTTTCCAGCTGTAGAATTGACATAAAAGGAAGAAAACGGCAGTTGTGTTTCCCAGATACGATTCTCCATTCAATTACGTGTGTAGAAAGTGTCCGTTCGACAGTATGACTAAAAAAATCTCCGATTCCTGGTCCTTTTACGTTGCTTTCTGGTCTTATCATTTGCAGGGGATGTTAGGAGGATACCTGTACTTGTTGCATACATGCAAAAATCTGATTTCGATGATTTTTTTCGATTTGCTGATTAGCAAATCCACTGATAGTGCCTTTACAAGGTTGGAAAATTAAAGTTGGCCCCTACAAATTACTCTGGATGTCTTTATCCTTAATATCAATGTCCCTATCATCTGTTTTGGGGTATGTTATTTTATGTGTAAAATATATCGGTTCTTCCAATGGCCTAGACTATCACCTGAGAGCAATGGAGAACAGAAGGAAAATTCATTATTTGTGAAACGTGCCAGTCCGCTGTTAACGGCTTTTTTTGATCCGTGCAAGAAATAATGGATTTACTTTTTTAGGAACCTGGTATTGAAATCTATCGTTACACCTGAAAGAACTTATCTAATTTTATTTTGAATTCTGGTGTATTTTAATGTGAAATAGAGTATACCTTGGGTATTTGTGGACATATTGCTACTAGCAGGAATATCTTGAGGTTTTATTTGTTTTAGTCCAACTAAGTATATTTATTATACCAATGATAAAACATGAGCAAACTAAAACTGTTGCGCTAAAAGTTTGATTCAAGATTTATGATATTCAGTATTATGTTTTGCTCTTCTAGTAACTTATTTTGTCCTGTTTTGTGATTCTGTTGAACCGCTTAGATTAGTATTAGTTAAAACTAGTATTATACTAACTCATTGTTGAAACAAAGTGTCTACAACTTCTTAAAAGGCCCAGAAATGAGTGTAAACCTAGTCAAAATTCTTTACGGGGATTCCATTCCAATAAAAGGGCCACCAACACAAAAGAAAGAATACGCTGCCCAGTGACATCCAGTAGTGAAACTACTTGATTTTCAGTCAGTGCCATGAATAGATTCACACCAGTCACCTGGAATTTTAATTACTCTCTGAAAAATCAATAGTCCCTAATGATGTCTAATCACAACCAAATATTGAATGCGTTCCCTACCCCTCCTTGTAGAATTGACACAAACCAATCAATTCTATTGCATTTCCTGGGACCTTTAAGATGGATCTGAAGACTTGTTAGAACGTAAGAGCTAAATTAGGTAACTCTTCAAATCCTATGAATAGTAAATCCCTGAA
Source organism: Ophioderma brevispina (assembly GCA_023653785.1). NCBI lineage: Eukaryota > Metazoa > Echinodermata > Ophiuroidea > Amphilepidida > Ophiodermatidae > Ophioderma > Ophioderma brevispina. The sequence continues at coordinate 4,192 of JAMKCH010031827.1, read as the reverse complement.
CAGATTTACCCCGACCTACAATGTAAGCAAACTTACAGTATTGGATTTTCCGACTAATCAAGCAGGACGTTGAAGAGAGATGTTTCTGTAAATGTTGTGTAAATAGTTAACATAGATAAATCATATTTTGTTTTATTATTGACCAAACTAACTTTGTAATGTTGATAGGGGATAACATTGCTGCGAGTTCAATAAACCTTAATATGCGTTTGGATTTTATTTTCGTTTTCGTCTGAAAAGGGATTTTTTATTATAACATTGATAAAAATATTTTTAAAATTTCTGAAAAGTGACGTGGCCAAAGTTATTTTGGGGTTTGGTTTTGGGTTATAGACCACTCTGTAGATGTATTGACCATAAAGGTTTTAATCTTCAAAGCCTATGAATGGTTAACCCCTGAACACATTTACCCCTACTTACAAATTAATTAAAAGGTACTCAGCCGATTATAGTTTCTGTTTTTGTAGGGGAAAGGGCAATCTACCAACAGACTTTATTTCTAAATTCATAGAGTACTGTACAACATATTCCGTTACCGTAAACAACCCTATTTATAGCTTGTAGCATCAAAATGGGAAGAAAGAATTAAAATTACTTGCACAGGAGATCTTCTTTCTTAGCGTATCCACAGTTCATTGGTAATGGCTTGTGGTGGGGTCAGCATTTATTCAACTGAGTAGATGAGAGAGGGAAAATACAAGGTTTCTAATGATACTAAAATCGCAGTTTCGACCGGTGGCTTGGCAAAGGCGGGGATCGAGGTGATATCGGTTGGTGTTCCTATAAGCAAACTTACAATGTTAGATTTCCATAATCAACTCAGGAGAGATGTTTGTTGTAATATGTTTGTTTCAAATAGTTAAAAATGGATGATTCTAATATTTTTTGTGTTATTTTTATAGCAAACTAATTTGGTAAATACTGTTACGAAGCTATACTAGGTAACCTTGCCGAGTCAATACAAGCTATAAAACGGTACTGAGCTGCATTGAATAATAAAACGGTGTGTTGTCTCACCTCCTTTTCTGCGTTACCAGATCTACCAAGATAATCCATGGGCCAGTCAAATTTTCGGTACCCTGAAAGGTGGCCAAACGACACTTTATGGCCTACACAAAAATGCATGATAGCATTTCTGGAATTGTAGCTATTGCCAGGTAGGGGGAACCAAGGATTACACAGGGGGGACCACATTTCTAAACTGCTTCAAGCATGCTTGATAAGGATACCACATTATTTGTCTGACCATAAGGATTCCAAAAAGGTATAGTTTGTACTATCTTCAGCTAAAGGCCTTGGAGTTACTAGGTAAAAAACAACAAAAATAGGTCAACATTTACAGTTGCTCCAATTTGGATAAAAAGTGATGGAAATTGTTGGTGGAGCTGATAGGATTAAAATAGTTTTGACTACCGTACCTTACTGTTTGGTTAACAAAGTAGAGGGCAAGCAAGGTCAACGTTTCATTAGCAATCTATGACCCGTGACCTGTTTTGCCAAAAATACAGTAACTAAACTAAGCATCACAGATAGTGCTATCTATTCCTTATTTTAATCATTTTAAGTTTAGTCAGACTTGCGTCTGTTCTTACAAAAAAAATCAGAGCGACTTTAATTTTTTGGCCCTATACAAAACCACAATGACCCATGTTCACTATTTTTGCCAATTTTCAAGCTCTGTATCCTGTGAAACATAGACTGTAGATAGTACAAACTATACCTTCTTGAAACCTTATGATTTGACGAACAATATGGTGTGGCTTTTCAACATGATTGGTCATTTTAAAATTTTGACCCCTGTATATAACCCTTGTTACCCCTACCTTGTTATAGCGGCCATTCCCGAAAGATTATCATGCCATTTTTGTGGTCGTGAGGCTGGGATAGTAAGTACGTTTTTGCCCACCTTTCAGCTTCAATTTGGTCCAAAAAAAAAAACCTGAACGCTTCCAAATATACTTGGGTACGCACTGGATCGAAAAAAGTTTCTCTCTCCAACCCTCCCGCGAAAAGATACCAAATCACTAGCTTTGTGAAGAAAAGCGTCACGCGGTAACCACCAATGTACTTAATGATCTTAACACATTTTAACCCTCGTCTACTGAATTGAAGGTGGGTGGTTAACCACCCCCCTCAGGTTTTTTCCTCGACTTGCAACCCCCCACCCCCCTTTTTTGGTGCCAAATTATTTAATGAAGGGAAACAAAGACGTAAACATATCCATATAAAGCAATAGGTGTATAAAACAAACAGCATAAGTATAATATAGACGTGACGGCATACCTATTACGAAACCTAAGGTCTAACTGTCAAAACGAAACGATTTACGTGTGCCGATTTTCAGAAGGCCCGAATTTAATCCGTTTGGAAAACTGTTTTACGGGTACAGTGGTTGTAACATGATGTTAATGTTACAAAATAGTTGGTTTCATTACCCAAGTAAAACTCATTATCTGAGCATGCTGAGTAGGGTTTCAAATCAGCTCATCAGTCGCAGATATCAGACAAATTTTAATGTTATGACGTTCACAAAGGCATGACCAAAAGGTCATCTGTAAACAATTTAAAAATGGAAATACACGACATACTTGTATTTTGTTAATCGATCAATGCTGAGAAAAGAAGAGAAGAGGTAAATTAGAAAAGGTCGTCAAAGATGTGTTGTTAGTGAATTGTTTGGTCTTTTTCACTTTTCTGAGCCTGTCCACCGTTAACCGGGAATGAATGGTAATCAAGGAAACCTACGGGATAAATTTCTCTCCACGAGAAAGTGTTCCATGCACTTAATGTCCATTGTCCGATTAAAGTAACCCGCGTTTCTAAACGTAATTCACCTAAAAAACCTTGGGTTACTAAAGGTTTAATTAAATCTATTCAAACTAAAGAAAAATTATATAAAAAATATATCACTGAACCAACATTAGAAAACAAAGTGAAATACACCAAACATCGGAACATTCTTAACCACCTCCTTCGTCTTGCCAAAAAGTCGTATATTACAACAAAAATAGAAGATAATAAAAATAATATGAAGAAAATGTGGAATACTCTTAATAACCTACTTGGTCGCAATAAAAACACTAAATCGCCTGATTTCTTCATTAATACAGATGGTGAGAAAATTACTAATGATAAAGATATTGCTGAAAAATGTAATCATTTCTTTACCAATATTGGATCATCACTTCCTAATAAAATCCCTGAACCATCTCAGGATTTTAAACCACCCATATCATCTCATAACATTTCTAAGAGTTTGTTTTTTCCCCGACGTCTAAGGAAGAAGTAGCCAAAATTACATCTAAACTAAAATCTAGTAACAGCAGCGGTAATGATGATATAAGTAATAATCTTCTAAAGAAAATATTACCTCCATTAGCGGTGTATTGACCCACATCTTTAATATTTCTTTATCAACAGGTATTGTTCCCACAAAGTTAAAAGTGGCTAATGTCACTCCTATTTTTAAATCCGGTGATAAACATGATTTTACGAACTACAGACCTATATCCGTACTCCCGGGAATATCTAAACTTTTGGAAAGGATTGTATATGCTCGTATTTTTGCTTTTATTTCCCATCATAATATCCTTTCTCATCAACAGTTTGGTTTTAGGCCAAAGAGATCCACTCATATGGCAATAAATGAATTATACTGTAAAATAACAGAGCACTTGGATAAGAAATTACATACTGTGGGGATCTCTCTAGACCTTAGCAAGGCCTTTGACACCATAAATCATGACATTCTCCTTCATAAACTTAATCAATATGGTATCAGGGGCCTTGCAAATAATTGGTTACGTAGTTATCTGTCTGAGAGAAAACAATGTGTTCGTTTAGTAGTATTACATGCGGGGTACCTCAAGGATCGATACTTGGACCCCTTCTTTTTTTACTATATATTAATGACCTCCCCTATGCTCAAATAAACCTTATTTTGTCCTATTTGCCGATGATACTAATATTTTATTTTCACACCAAGACCCAGAACTTCTTTAAATCTTAATTAATACTGAACTTCAAACTATTTCCAACTGGTTCAAACTAAACAAACTATCACTTAACATTAAGAAGACCAATTTTATGGTATTTAAAAATAAATATAATAACAGACCAGACATTAATATCAACATTAAAATTGATGACACAAACATTACTAAAGTCAATACCACTAAATTTTTAGGCCTAC